>VXBB01015561.1:76485-89598 GCA_013399915.1 Illadopsis cleaveri
AAAAATTCCTTCTCTTGCAAGTACCCTTTTACCACAAAGTTTAATATGAAACCACTGAATAAAGATACAGTTGAGGATGTAATTTTTTATTGTCTTTTAGTTTAAGAAAAAGAAGAGTGACATGTAAATAGAACAGTCTTCTGACACTATTAGGTTAGAGAAAAATGAAAAATCTCTTCTAAAATATTCATTTAGGCTTGAATAGTATAGCTTAATGATAACCGCTAAGCATATATCTTTACAAGATTAGTTAGAAACTGTGATTCAGGGTAATGTAAATTTTGATTTGAGACTGAAACATTAGATTTTTTATTTGACATGCAGTATGTACAGTTACATTTTTTCATAATTGTAATATTTTTCCCCAGGATTAATATGATACACTGCTTTTAGAATAAATAAAAGTCACTTGTCAGAAAAATATGTTTATAAATATGTTTAATGATTCTTTTTCTATGGAAGGGGAAAAAATAAGAGACTTTCTACACTTTCTCTTTCAAAATACCTGTGGGTAAAAGAAGAGAGGTTGTATGTTTATTATTTACGTTGTATTACGATTTATCATTAACTATCTGAGTTTTAATAGAGAAAAATTTGCAATTCCACATTGATGCAGGCATCATGTAAAAGGCACTTGGATTCTTAAAGGATCAAATCTAAAGAATAAACTGTACATTGCAGACAGCTCATTCGGGTAGTATTTGCATAAATGTTCTTTATACACTTGAGTTAGCACTACCTGGATTCAGTGAACACTGCCTCCCAGCAACTGTGACATAGGTCCAAAGTGTTGCAGATTTTCAGTTTGTGTGACTATATTCCCATTCTTTTCAATTGGAGGTTTAGGGGAATAAGAACTACAAAAGTAACTTCATAGGAATTCATGTTTTAGACAGAACATTAAAACGAGATGTGTTAAATACTATAGTTGCACAAATGCTTAAAATATTATGCTTGTAATAAACCAGGTTTTAAGATGAAATCAATATTTAGTCATTATATCAGAGCAAATGATGCCAGTATCTTTTTTATGGAGGTTTTGCTGGTTAACTAATTTAATAAATTAGCCTCTCATTTTTTTACATGTCTCTTTTCTCTACATATTTGTAGTCATGTTGACAGTGCTGTTTGCCGAGGTACCCCAATTGCTCTATTTTCATACATCACCTACTTTTTAGAACCATTCTTCAAAGAGGGATATACAGAGGAAAATGAAACAATGAGCCAGATCAAGATTAACTCCATTTGCAGAAATGTCTTAGGTTACAGTGTAAGATGTAACCAAAAGTGTGTATTCTATCATCATCTCCTGTTAAAACCAGGTGGGACAGTATTCTTTATCTTGTCCATGACACATCCCTGATAATGCCCTCCCTCTGAGGGCATATCTTCTGTTAACGGGCCATCAAGCCTCACTGCATGACTCATAAAATTATATCATCCTGTTGTGAGATGCTCCACCCAGGTGTAAGAACCAAACAGTCCTACCTGTATATAATCTGAGATTTGGAACACCATGAGCAGCCTTACCTTCTGTATTCCCAGAGTACAAGAGCTACATAACCACCACTGAAACTTCAGGGGAAGACCAGACCCTTCTATAAGATCACTGCTTCAACAGAACCACATCTATCACTCCAAGACGACTGCAGCCACCGTTTAATGGGACTGGTACCATCACCTTGCCCAACAGGGTGTCAAGGTGTATCCTGACTCTGTCAGGTTATGCCAGTGGTTTTTGCATTTATTTCAATTTTCCTGTCAAACTGTAGTTCTGACTTGGAGTGTCTCATTGGTTTGCTTTCAAACCAGTACAGGCAAGAAAAAACCTGTAATAGAAATGTATAGATTAAGGAGAATAAAAATACATAATATTCTTTACACAGTGCCCTTTTATTTGAGGGGCTACTCCATCAAAAACTAATGTGGGCTACAAAAGAAATGAAAGTATGAGACAAACACTAATGTCTAAGATTCAGCCCAGACTTAATAGCATTTAGTATATTGAAAATTAATCTGTGCATTTTTTTAAATGCATACAGGAAAATGTAGAGTGTGGAGGTTGGACTGGCAGGGACTGGCAGTGGGCTATCCCTGATCAACAGTGAAGTCGGCATCAATCTGAGGACATGGAAAAAGGGATGCTGGAAGGGATAAATCTTGTTAGGTTATGGCAAGAGGAACGGGATTATAGGTAGTTATGTTAATGAAGTTGCACCATATAAATTTATGTTCTGAGTTCCTGCATATGAATGGTTAACACTGTTTTACATATAAGGTAATGTAATTATTCATTGGTTCGCTATCCAGGATAGAGTTTATATATTGTTATGTTTGCCCAATTGTGGGGTCTTTCGAGGTTGCCCCATACGGTGCTTAGTTTATGTGCTTTCATTGGCTCAGGTTGTTTATTAAAAGTTATTTTCCAGGCTTACTCAATCATTCCCGTCCGTATTTCAGTTGCCACCCTGGCTGGTCCAGTTCGTGTCAGATCGCTGGCAACAGTGGAGTTCTTTAGACAATGAAATCAGCTCCACGGAACTGAGCTGAAGATGAGCTACAAATTAGTAACTATATTCTGGTTTCAGAATATTGCACTATTTGAGGCTTTTTTTTTTTAAGACCTTTGAAAAGGCTTACTTGAATTACCAAACAAACGCATGGGAAAAAGAAAAAGTTTGTAAGTTACAATAAATATAGTGAAATCATCTCTACAAACAGCGGTAAGACTTATCTGTTGGGTCACCAGATGCTTGAACTGCAGTTAACTTAATTTTCATGAGAACTTATTCTTTACTCAAGACCTTGAAGAACTATTATCGTCCCTAAAAGTGGGATTCATCATCTGGTGTGGAGTCAAACAATCTTACACATAGAACTGGGTGGGGGGCGGAGAGGGTGTATTTCATCTTGGTACCAAGATGGGTTTTATATGGTAAATCTACAAAGCTACTGCACTGATTCTTAACACTTTACACTGTTTCTACATTTTACCAAACAAAAGAATCACGGTTCATTGGCTGTATGTTACCACTCTCTGGACATATTGTTAATTGTCCCTGTTGAGACATAAGTATGAACAATAGAATGTAGCCGCTTTTGAAACTGATAATTGTTTTTCCCCCTGCTGAGGCCTTTGCTGCATCTGCAGACTGGATGCACAAAAAGCCCTGCTTTGTAAAACTGCTGGAAGCATGGAAAGTATTTGAGGGAGGCAGAAATGGGAGATCAATGGACAACAGGACTGATAGGAATAATTGAAGTGATATATTAAAATTATTGCCTATGTTTACTTCCACATACATCAATTGTATTTGGATGATGTAAATATGGGAGCAGAGTTTTTCTTTTCAAAGCCTGTGCTGTGCTTTCTGTCTAATCCACTCCATCTTTCCCCAAAATATATATATTTTAATTTCTATCAATGTCCTTCACTTACTAATATGACTACTGGGGAGATAGCAAGGTCTGTGTACCAGCTTTCTTCTGCTTATCCAGACACCAGTGAGAATCTCTGCTGGATGCCAAGGCTGGAAAACATATTTCACCATATTTAACCCTATTTGCTCACAAAGTCTTTGATCATTTGGTTTCAAGTTGCTGTCTTCCTTTCAGGACTTTCATTACACTCAATCTCCCACATAAAGACCTATTTTAAATATTAAAAGTCTGAAATCCTTGGCTGAGATTGCTCAGAAATTATTCTGATTAATTCAGAGAACTAGAATGTCACAAGTAGTCATAGGTTCCTTAATTTCCCAATAATCATCATCTTGTAAGCTCAGTTTCAGCTTTTTCCTTTCTGTTATAACAAACAGACATTGCATTCTGGTTTGTGGATTATGTCTTAAACAACAACAAAAATGTCTGGTTTGGGCTTAGGATTAATATTTTCCTAGATTTTTTAAAAAGATACAATTGATTCTTTCAGTTTTTCTTCAGAGACATTCTGTGCTTCTGGCCTGAAGCCATCCTAGTTCTGACCAGAAGCAAGTATTTCATGTTTTGTGATTTGTAATATGCAATGCTTACTTCAACTCTGCAGGGCTTTCTGCCTTAAGTCATGTTATATCACCTGTAAATAGAACCTTTACTGCGCAGAGCCAAAAATTGTTCAGAGCCATGTTGAACAGCTTCTCATATAAGACTTGTAATAGAAAAATTGTCAGGTTTGGTTTTGCTACATAGTACTCTATAAAGGGCGTGGCATGAGAGAGAGAGAAAGGGAGAGAGAGAGAGAGAGAGAGAGAGGGAAGAAGGAGAGAGGAGAGAGGGAGTTGTGGTTTGGTTTTGGTTTCTTTTGTCCTATGGGATTGAACTCTAAATTGTTGGACTAAGAGTTGGAAGACAGGAACTGTTAATGCTTTAGTCCTGAGTCTCAGATAGGTCATTTAATGCAAGGTGAAAACATGTCACCAAACTTTGGAATGTTGTGTTTTGACATTAAATGGTGTATGAAACTTTAGTTAAGGGCTATATTCACAGAAGACCTTAATGAAATCTGGAGTAAGGTCTGAGGCTTTCTTCTTTATGTATGGGGGTGATTATTCAGATAAGTGTTCTCACTAATCTGAGAGTAATCATATTGCTTACTCGTATGTGAAGGAGCAATCTTTTGCCTTTTGTGGTTTATAATTGTCATTATTTCTTTGTGGCTTGGGAAAATGCTCGGTACAGCTGATTAGTAGTTTATCAGTTTACTTTAAGAAAACCTTCAAAAGTCATATTGATTTGGACTGCAGAATTAAACTTCAATTAATTTATATCTTTATTATTAAATAAATCAGCAGGCAACTTTGATTTTTTAGGAAAAAAAAATAAATGAACACTCTAGTCAAACTTTTGCCGTTGATGTGGAATACTAAGAGGTGATCTAATCCTTTTTAACACTGAGGCAGGTTTTCTCAAATATACTCCATTCAGGCATTCCTCTGAAAGCCACATAAAGCTGGTAGCTAATGTAAAATAAATGGCTTGAAATTTTAATGCATACAGGGATTGATGTCACCAATATGTTGTGTTGTATGTGTAATTCAGTATCATAAATATTTAACAACTTCTTTCTTTAAAAGGTTCATGCAAACTTCATGTCATGCATACTTGTAGACCTGTGGATCATGGCCATTATCTGATGTTTGGAAAAAAAAAAAGAAAAGAAACCATCAAATAATTATTTTATTATCATGATCATCATCATTGTGACACAGCTTTGTATGGATTTTTCATCTCTCTGTACAGCTGGCTTTGTAAGACATTTAGCATAGAATAGACTATTTCAAGTGGAAGGGACTGTAGTTGGATGCTGTGCCTGGAGTGGGCGTAAAACAATTAGAACAATTTGAACAATTTGCAAAGCTACCAGTGGTGAATGGAGGTGTTGAATAATGTTGCAACTAGACTCTATAATCCCAAAGTTAAACATACTTATAGTGAGATGAAGATGTTGCAGACTTAGTAAAGTTCCTGATAAAGGAACTAACAAGTGGTGGTGCTGACAACTTATCTAAAGCTGTTGAACTGGCACAGCTGGCCTGGAGACATCTGACTGTCAGTTACAGTATTCAATAAAAGCTTGGTCCCTCTTCTTAACCATAAGGAATTCTAAGACACTCAGAGATTCTTCCTTTAAATGCGGTTACTCAAGGATGTGTGAGAGAGACTTGCCTGTACTCACTGGTCTGAGTGAGTAACATCAATTTGTACTTAAAACACCACATGAGCTCTTCCTCTAAGAATACAGAAAGTTCACAGCTGGGGAGAGGGAATTTGGTTACAAATTTTATTGAGCATTGATGGATCTAGGCTTTTTAAATAAAAAAATCTATGTTTATTAGTACTTCAGGACAGGTTTAAGTTGCTGCTTATAGCCCCCTAAAATAAAGAAATGTAATATTATAACCATTCATTACTTCTGATATTAATTTTTGTATTAAAATGCCTTGTTAAAGTTGAGAACTGGCATGAGTTTCTATTTGTCTCACAGTAGAAATTGTGAGGTTTGGATAAAGTATCTGATAAAAACTTCCCTCATGTTGATTTTTAAATAAAATTTTAGGAGGCTTGTCATGGAGCAGCAAGATGACATCTTGCAAAGGTTTACTTTTACACTGAAGAACTAATAGGATAGGAAGAGGTCTATGTTCCAGGACAATGGACTATGGACATTTGATTCATGCCTTCTATGTAAATAACCTCTGTCCTGTCAATATCTTGCTTCCCTACACAGCTCAAATATTTGAACCAGGACCAGGAAAGAGAAACACAAAACCCTCCAAGTAGCCTTCCCCACCCAATCTCCACATTTTCTGCTTCAACTACCTCTCCAACCTCACAAAAAAACCCCTATAATTGTCTATTATTAAGTGATGATTCACTAGCTGTCTTCAGAGGGACAGGATCATGATAATGTT
Organism: Illadopsis cleaveri; assembly: GCA_013399915.1. Classification (NCBI taxonomy): domain Eukaryota; kingdom Metazoa; phylum Chordata; class Aves; order Passeriformes; family Timaliidae; genus Illadopsis; species Illadopsis cleaveri. The sequence continues at coordinate 82,896 of VXBB01015561.1, forward strand.
AATGTGTTTTGGATAGTTTAAGGCTGTAAATGGCTGCAAGATGGAAAGCAGTGATCTCTTGGTTAGCATGCAAACCTTGCTTCTTTTGCTATATTTTGCAATTAATGTGGATGGCATTACATGTGAGACAATGCTGACTGTTTCAAAGGTTTAGCAGACTTGTTTGTGTATTTTCATGCAACTGCAAAGATTGGTGATTTTAGAATTGAGAGTACTGTCATTGATCAGTCAAAGTCAGTGATCTGCGTTCCTTTAGATTCAGTGGGCACATGTTGGGTAAACATGTCCAAACCAACCCCTACAGTGACTGAACAATAACCTGAATAATAAGTCCATGCACATTTTCCATTCAAATCAGTCTATATGGTGTATCTAATGTTATTTTCAAAGTGGAGCTAACAATTCATTTTAATCACCAGAAGTGGTATTTTAAAAAGAATGCCTTGTGTTCTTATGGTCATGGAATACATGTATATACGTATATATATGTGTATATGTATATATTTCAAGGCTACTGTCTCTTTAAAAAAAAAAAAGCCATTCCAATGCTATTTGTGTTATTAATTTATTGGTCATTTCCATGGGGAACAGAGTTGGTCATTTTTAAAATGATACTTAAAATCTAATGGCCTAAGTAAAGAACATTCATGATTGTATATAGCTGCCAATCTTTGAGTGCTCTGTTTGAACAGCTCTTTTCTAATGTTAAAAACTTTCCTAGGTTGCTCATCTAAACTATTTGTAATGTGTACTTCCGTGAATGATTGTTACAGAGTAGATGCAACCAGAAGTGAAGGCTAACTGGGCTCTGACTTACAGATGTGAGTGAAAACCCTAGATTTATCTTCCATCAGCCTCATGATGTATAATGCTTGAGTTGTAGCTTTGAAACAAAACAGCTTCACTGCAATTCACTAGACCTGTCTAGCAGCTTGGAAAAGTATTACTAGGTTGAAGGCATAGTTTTTAGAAGTTGAAAGTGTAGTAGCCCTTTGAATGGTTAGCTCAAGAAAATATTTATGACCAAACTAAGCTCAAATTTTTGGAATTTTTGGAATATTTCTCAGAAAATTTTGGATATTACAGGGCTTGGCCTTTTCTGATGGATTCTTTACAGATTTTAAATGTATAAGGTATTACATTAGATATTGTATTTGTTAGACCTTCCACCTTAAAATATGAATTAAAGCTGAAATGTTAATTCATAATGGCACCTTCGGTGCTGTCTGGGTGGGGGAGACCAGAAATAATGATGTGGTTTTTATGTGAATTACTAACTATATTCTAAATACAGATGGAAGATAAATGTTAACTGGAACGGGTCCTGTCAACCTACAGTGGTGGGTTTCACAATTAAACATGTACATACACACACACACGCTTGTATATATTATTTCATATATAATTTCTTCTTACCTTTCCCTTAAGTTCCATACGTTTTTTTTTGGTTTTTTGTTGGATCAGTGGATCACTTTTGATTTGCAACATGATGAACATAGGAACAATTCCAGACGTTCATTATCCACGAGGAATTACATTCTTGATGAGCATATGAATGGTGCTTGTGTCTTTGTATAAATACATGTGTCATTTTGGTAAACTTCTGTCTTTAACTCTGTTAACACTATGAATGTGTACAATTAAAATGCACATTCTGAAGACAGCTGTAAAATATTCTGCATAATTGTTGTTGCTATATTCTAGAGCATTGTGTTGCAGTGGTCTAAGTTGTAACTATTTTAGGACTAATGCATAAACACTCTGTGATGTAGGCAGTGATGAATTCTTTTCCTTGCTCTAAGAAATATTTTAACTTTTATTTTCAATTTCTTTTTTTCCCTGTTAATGTCTAAGAGAGAAACATTCCTTCTTAAGCATTGGATCTTGTTTTTATGTTTCTTAATATGTTCCCCTATGGTAGGTAAAATATCTGATATCTGGTACAGCAACATTATTTAAAAGACAGTTGTGGCCTTCTTGCCTTCCGACTCCTTATGATTTAAAATGGGACCTACTTTTTTTTTGTTTTTTTGCTTTCAAGGCATTTCGCACACAATCTGCCTATATTTGTCTCCTTTCATTCACTACTGAGAAGTTGATTTGTGCCTCTGATGAATCAAGGGTGATAAAACTTGTTACTTTTTTAAATGTTCTTTGGCTTTCTACTCTTCAATATTGCTTTGCACATACATGTACAAATTTTTTAATAGCTTTCTAGAAATCTTTTATAAAATTCACCTTTGAATAGTACCTACAAGCACTATCTTGATAGATTGTTGTGGGGCTGATCATATTTCTCATCATGCCGACCAACTGTCAGCACTAGTTTGTGAAACTAACTTTCTTATTGTTTTCACCTACTCCATGTCTTTTGTTTTGCACTTCATGCATGAAGAAAGAATTAATTTCTTTTTTCGCTCTTCAGTGTGCTTAATGGAAACTATTCAGGGTCTTTCTAATTATAAACTCTTTTAAATGAAACTACAGTCCTACATTGTCCTGTGTGATGAACCAAACAAAAAATCAACACACAGCCTCTTAACAAAAGGCCACAGGAGTGGCAATAGCTTTACAGATAACACTGCTGAATTTAAATTACAACCCAATGGGGTTGTAAGTTTTAAATCTATGCTGCAACTTAGCATAATTATCTGGAAAGGCATGTAATAAAATCATTATAATCTGCAGTATTTGTGGTAAATTTTATAATGAAAAGCGTAACTTAAAAATACTTAATATGTACATGTTTCTACATTATTCTTCAGAAGTTTCACGTAATAATGTACTGAGCAGGTTCAGTTTTCAAGGGTTGTAAGTTACTTCCATGTTCAGTGCCTGAAATTTTAAATATTTAGCTAAAAGTAGGACCTGTACAGTTTTATTTTTAAGAAAATATACTAAATACAATATGTATATAAACAAGCAAAATAGAATGACTGCTCTTATTTGAAAATGCCAAGTTCAAATTTTGTAACAGGATGCATTATTCTACTTTTCTGTTAGTTTTGTTGTGGGTTTGTTGGTTTGTTTGTTTTGAATTACCCTAAAATGAAGATCCATAAATTGTGTTCAGGGAGTTGCAGCAAAACTGCCCCCCACCCCGCTACTAAGTTGTTACTTTGTATATTTTTTGTATATACAAATTTTGTATATTTTCCATGTGAAAGAATGAAGCTGGCAAGTGCCCTAATGAAAAGAAGTTTGCCTTCAAAAGTGTTTTTTTTCTGGGCCAAGTAGGGTGAAAGAAGTAAATACTATACCACATAAAGCAGCATGAGAAATAGAAACAAACTCTAATTCAGAGATCTGATTCTGTGCTCCTTAAATTCAGTGAAAGATTCCCAATGAAAACACCAAACTTTAGAGAAGTCTCATGATCTTAGGGATTTTTTTCCTCCATTTTAACAGAATAATATATGAAGTGTCAGTATTTTATGAATCAAAGCTGAAACCCAGCTTAACTGTACAGATACAAATTCAGAAATTCAGACAACTAACTGAATTATTCAGTTTTTTAAACTTATTTATATTACTTGATTGTTTTTAAGTTCTGCTTGATACATATGTACCAGTACATTTTTTTTTAAACTACCTCTAAAGCTTTTCTACCATTCAATTCTTTTTAAGGTGGAAAGGCACCTGTTCTTTTAAATATTTTATTTGGCATCATATTTTTTCCCATGCAATTTTTCCTTTTGCTCTTTTTTGCGAGGGACACGATTTTGTGGGGATTTTGCTATTTGTTTTTGTTTTGGGAAGATTTTTCATTTGCTCTTTTGGTTTGGGGGATTTTGGTTTTTTGTTTGTTCCTTTCCTTTAGTTTTGGCTGGTTTTTGTTAGTTTTAATTTGTCGGGGGGAGGTTTCATATTTTTTGTTTCCCCAAAACAGTGTTAACTCATGCTTAGCTATTGTTTATATGGGTGATCTCGATTGTTATATCTGAGCTATGTCTTCCTGTATGGTCTGAGTTTATCACTCCAGTTAACTAAGTAATTTGGTGTACTCTTACATAATTTTCATTTTAAGTCCCCGCAGACCCTCTTCAAGGAAGAAAAATGTCATGTTTTAAGCTGATCGTTGACAGATGTATTTTAACCATTGGCACTTGTGTTTCATTAGAAAGGAACATGGGTGAACAGTGTTTAAAATTCTTCTCAACTCTGTAGGTGATTTTGCTATCTTCATTCATTGTGCTTCATTAGTACACTAATTAAAGTACTAGTATGTACAGAATAATACTGAGGAATCAAGTGTATTCAAAGCTAAACCTCACTGTTCATGGCTGCAAAAGTGTAGAGAAAGATGTTGGTGGAAGAAAATTCTTAATCGTGTCAATTCTGAATCTTTCTAAAGACTCAGTTTCTTTTCATCAGCCAAGGCAACCTTAACACTTTTTAGTGTTAAGAGCACTGCTACTTCTGCTTGTTCTCTGAATCACGGTCACATGCCTCTGCTGCTTGTTCTGTGCTGACTCTGGATTTTTTGGTGTACCTGCTCAAACCCTACTCAAATCAAATCAAATCAAATCATTTTTCAATAAAAGATTGATTAATTTAAAAAATATATATAATTTAGCTTTCAGCCAGATTAGCAAGGTATAGGGAAGAAAAGGGAGAAATAACTACTCCTCATTTTAAGAAAGCAAGATCACTGGGCTTCACTGCAGAACACCATCAATGTGTAAATAGCCAGAATAACTAATTTTTCTGTGTCTAATTTTTCTGTGTCTTGTCCTAGAACAGTGTAATTGGTAACAGAATCACAGAATCACAGAATTTCTAGGTTGGAAGAGACCTTCAAGATCATCGAGTCCAACCCATGCTCCAACACCTCAACTAGATTACGGCACCAAGTGCCACATCCAGTCTTTTTTAAACACATCCAGGGATGGTGACTCCACCACCTCACTGGGCAAACCATTCCAGTACTTTACCACTCTTTCTGTGAAAAACTTTTTCCTAATATCCAGCCTATATTTACCTTGATGCAGCTTGAGACTGTATCCAAACTGTAACTGTATTCAAACAGACTGTATCCAAACCCTACAGCCTGCTTTTTTTTCTCTATTGCAGTTGGAAATGGAGAATTTAATGTCTGCTAAAAACCATAATGAAATAAAAACCTTTGTTTTTATTTTATTTTACTATTATTGTTGTTTTTCTATGTCAGTTTATTATATGAAGGTCTTTTGCTACTATAAAATATCAGCAAGTGTGGATCATTTTCATTCTTCATGAGTCCTGACATCTTGAGTTCTTATTGCTGGAGTTCTTATTACAGGAAATGCAATTTTATATGAATTACAAATTGTTATTGACCTTAGATAAACTCCTTCAAAAAGATTGCATGCCAGATGCATGTGGAAAACTGCTTATATGTTAAAAGAATTTGAGGATTTCTCTCATCTGCAAATACATGGATTGGCTTACAAGATTTCTACTACTTCAAATATTTTCCTGATTAAGCAGTAAATGGTGGTAGCCCATCCAAACATTCTGTAGCTTCAAATGCAAAGTAGCACACTCCCTGCAAAGATCCTCAGCTGACATGAATGGGTAAAGATTTGTGGGCTGCAATTCACAGCAGCAGGCCCTAACTAAAGTTTTTGTGGTCTTAATTGAACACAAGTTCAGATTAAACTTGAAAAATATGCTTTAATAAAAGGTATTTCTTAACATATAGTACTGTTGATACATCTAGTCCTAGATTATAAATAGAAGAATAGTCTTATTTCAGTAAAATTATTAACATAAGACAAAGAATAAAAGAATCTTTTATAGACATGACCTGAAAAGTAAAACTTTAAAGTTTATATGGTTAATTTTGTATCCTAATGTTTGACATTGTGACTAACATATTTAATTTTCTCCCCAATCTATTATACAGCCAGAGGGGCAAATAGTTTTACTCAAGTTTGAGCAAATCCTCTTCAGTTTTAACCGGTCAGATATAGAAGAGGAGAAACACACCACCTTGTTCTACAGTGTTGTCACTGAAAGTATACAACTGATGCACAATCACACATCAAAGAAATGAGGTAGGCAGCAGCAGGTGAAGGGAAAGCTAATCATACTTTATTTTAATTTTTTTTTTATCTGACTCTAATATACACAGTTTGTACAGAGTTCAAGAGATTGGTCATTTAGGTCACCACCTCTTCAACCTGGATGGTGAACACCACTATCAATCACATTCTCCTCCCAAAGCAGAAATATGAAAAACAATCTAAAAATATACATTGTTTATGTTGAGGCTGCGTGAGAATCTACTTGCAAGATTCCAAACACTCAAAATCAAGAAAGCTTAGGGCAACATACAACATTCTCAGCAATCTTACTAACAAGAAGCTGTGGTTAGGTAGGTTGCGCCCGGAAGATGTCGGGTTGTATGGGCAGTTAGGACCCCTTTCCTTATATGGAGTTAACCAATGATAAACAGGATGAAGCAAGTAGACGGTGTCAACCATGACTATAAAAAGTCATGCAAACCTCTAATAAACGTCATTTGCCATCCACCATATTGGTGTCTGTGAGCTTTTGACCCGAGCGACCTGTCGTAGTAGTCGCCGTGTCTTTGCCGAACCAAGTCGCCCTGCCCCTAGGGAGGCAACAAGTGGTGCCGAAACCCGGGAAGAATTGCCCCCTGACATTCGGGAAGGAGCAACCCCGGAAGATCGGGAATTTCGCCTGGACGGTGAAAGAC
>VXBB01015562.1:2323-17886 GCA_013399915.1 Illadopsis cleaveri
ATGCTGATACTTAACAGTCAGTTCAAACTCTTTGTACCGAATTTGTACCCTCAAACTTCCCTTCTCCCCAAATCCCCTTACCTTCCGTCAGGCTAGGCCTCCGCTGCTCCCCGTCTGCTCATCAAGATACTGGCACGACCTAATAGGGAAATCAAGAAACTCCCATGATGCTCAGCTCCAAGCAGAAGTCCAATTAATGCTAAAAACTCCCTAGAACAACAAGCCAACATGAAATCTACACTTATAAAAGACATTACCGTATGAGCAAGACATCCAGCTACCTTTGAATGATCTCCACTTTCTCACCATGACCTGGAGAGCACTCAAAAAAGATGACAGCCCTAGATCACACGAGCCAAGTGATTTCCTGGGAATCCCCGTAAGGCAGGAATCCTGACTCTGCAGCGTGAGCAGCAGATTCACCTTCCACCTCCCCCTCAGCAATGACAAGAGGGAGCAGCGGTGGCATGTGCCACTCCTCGAGTTCCCCACTAAAGAGCTGATTTCAATAAAGGCTTTTAAGGANGGGAACATTCATGCTCTGCTCAAAGGCAGCTACTTTGATCTGACACTAACTGTTATCTTTAAGACCAGATCTTGTGCATCAGTGACAGCTGCAATAAAGATATCATTCTGGAAAGCATGAATGTAGAGAGTGGTTTTTACCCAGGGAAGAGGAAAACCTCATCTTAATGGCCAGGGAAACCCCTTTCTAAGTATAATAAGCAAGAGGCTTACTCCCGTGCTCCCTTAGTTCAGGTATGCAAATTATTGCTAGAAGGTTCCTAAGTTCTTTGTGTCACCATAGGTTGATTTTTGGTGCAGAAATTTTAATATTCCTAATTGTTCTTCCCTATTGGACCCTTCTCTCAGACCCCGCCTTAACTCCGCCTCACCTCAGAATGTATAAATACCCCTGCCTGAGCCTATCCTCTGCTTTTTGCCCCTTGTTGTTGGCTTTTTTTGTGTTCATTCCTCATACAGTGTATGCCTTCTTGTTAGTTGTTCTTACGTTATTAAAACTGTGTTTCTGGACAATTGGATCAAGGCTGTCTCTCTCTATCAAGTCACCTGAGCTGAGTCTCGAGGAAACTTGGGTCCGACTGTCTGGACTCAGCCCTTCAGAGGTTTCACATTAATGTCTTAAAATAATATCTGCAGTTTAAAATTTGGTTGAGTTACATACAGAATATTTAATAATATTTTACTCTGAGTATGTGTGAGTGGTTTTTTACCAGCTGTGTGTTAGGGCTTTTCTTTGCTTTTTCCTTATCCCTGAATTTGAGCACTTCTGTGTTCTGACCCGCAGCTTTGGCTTAGTTCATGGTGCCAGAAGTGTCTTTCAAAAGATCCAGACCTTTAGGTATTAGATTATATGCAGTTCTTCAGAGATTTCTGTGTTTGCTCCATAAAATAGTACCATTTTATATGACTTCTTCTGCATTGACAAGTCTTACTCAGATGCAATGTAAATATCTTCAGGAAAGTGTTTATCTTCCCACAATTGCCCTCAGATGCTCATCAGCATCCCTGCTTATTCTTAACCATGGATGGATCATAAAATTCATTCACACCATATGTTCGCTATTACCTTTGGTCGTTTATTTCTTTTTTTCATAAGCTGTTTCACAGCAATAATAATTTTCTTAGGTATTTCTGAGGCAGCAGTTGCTGTACACCCAAGAGTAGCTTTGCAAAACCTTTGGTCTGGCACCTTCAATGAAACACCTGGAGTTCCCTGAGGTGATAGCAGTCCAGACTTTGACAAGTGACTTTGCATTTCTCAGAGCTGATTAGTTTTTTTTTCCTTTTTGTAATTTCTGCAACTGTCTCCAACTTGCCACATTCAACAATTGAGACTTTTAACAAAACTTAAGCTGATTAATGATAACACTGCCAAATAAAAATTGTCTGTTTTGTGACACCTCCAATTTACAGCACATATGTCAATGGACACGTTTGGTTACTTAAGTGTGATCCAAACCCTAGGTTTTTTTGGGATGGATTGGGCAGCTGTGCTATCCAGGCTGCTCAGCATTCAACCCCCAGGTAGCTGCTGTTGCTGTGGAAGCTGGAGGCACAAGCTACTGCAGCAGGGCAGAGTACATTAGAAAGTGCATTTGGAACAGCTCACCTTCACAAGGAGACTGACTTCTTTTCCCAGGAAGAAGCAGTTCTTCGTTGCAAAAACTGACATTTTTCCAGGTTTGATGAAACAAATATGTGTAATCTAATCCTAATTTGCATGTGGAGACAGTTTCAGTCAATGGTTGCAACACAGTGGTGGCTACAGAGCTTTCTTAGTTCAAGGGCTGTCCTTTTTTAGGTCAGTAGACTTTGAGCTGTGCATGTGAAACTTTGTCCTGAGCAGAGGACATGTAGGGTGAGTATTGGTAAAACTTTCTGCAATTTTTCCAATGCAGATGTTCTATCAGTGGCTGTTGTCACTGCTGGTATTACTGTTAATGAGTAGCATATGACAGTACTTCATTCCTGTCTGCCTGAACATTTGGGCAGTGTCAGAGTAGAAGAGTGCAGAGGAAACATGGTTTGTGTGCTGTATGGCTGTGTTTGATGAAAAGGAACAAGCTGTCTTTGCACCAGACCCTAAGATCTCAGAGGAGAGTCCACTTGCGTAGCACACTGAGACAGAACAAAGGGGAAAGACACAGGAGATGGGTTTTTTGGCTATGGTAGGCAGTGAGTGTCTTCAGGAAAGTGATCTCAGTCTCATCTATTTCCCCCCCAAAACTGCTAGTTTGGAGAAAGGACCATTTCTACTTCTTCCAAATTAGGCTGCTGCCCAGGGCTCTTCATCATTTTTACGCCAAATATTCCAGTGAGGCTCCACCTCAGGAAGGAAAAGTCCCCTTTGTGGTGCCCATGAGGAGTCAAGACACAACACAGAGTGCTGGGGCAGGAGTTGGGGATGCTGCACTTTTCCTTCAACTTCATTGCTTCCCAGAGCTTCTGAATCTCATTTCCACTGGTGCCTCATTCTCCCCATCTGAAAACTGAGGAGAGTAATATTTCCTTGAAGACTTTGCCATTTCCAGAGAAAAATGCAGTGAAAGAGATGGTTATTTCAGTGCTTGTGACGTTAAATGCCAACTGCTCAAAATATGCTGCTGGAAAGCCCATGGTTCCAAAAAGCTGCATTTCTTAGGTGTTACATTTTTAATGCTGTGGAAGTGGGTAGAGTGGGAAGGCCAATGATAACAGGAAGCAAGTGAGGAATAATATCATTTGGGGCTGGCAAGGTCCAGGTAATGCCAGTGTTACTTGATGCACATCATCATGAGGGATGAGTACTGACCTGTTCCTGCCTGCCTGTCTGTGCACAATGAGCAGGAAGACTGGAACATGGTCAGTGTAATTCACTTATGACATATTGATGTGGAGAAAAAATCCACTGAGATTTTCTGTTTGCTGCCTTGTGAAGGAGGACACGCGGTTGCAAAGCTAAGACAGTTTCAAGAGGTAAAAAGCTGGTAATAAAAAAATTATCTTTCTAAAGATTCAGTGCTGATGGTTAGAAAAAAAAAGCAAGGTTGCATGCCCAGTTAGCCTGCTCTAGTCTGGCAGAAAAAAAAAAAAGTACAATCTCTTTATTTATTTATTTATCTTTGAAGTCATTTGGTCTAATAAAAAACCCCAAAAAACGAATACAAACAAACAAACAAAAAACCCCAAAACCCCTTTTGCTCCTCTGTGACAACTTTCAACAACAAAAAACACATACAGCCAAAATGTTTGGACCAGCTCCACATGAATCTATCTTTTTACTGTTATTGGGCTTTTGAACTTAGAGTGTAATTTTTGATGTCTCATTTCAGAGTTATCAGCTGAAAATAGCTTTTGCTGAACTGATTTCCTGACATGAGATGTTATAAAGGAATTACTTCTGATGTTCTAAGCTACAAAATGCAGTGTTTACTGAAATGTCATCATCTGCTTTATGTTTTGAGAACAGTAACCTTTTTCTGAACTGCCAGTTTCACTGTATTTGTAGTTTGTGCTTGTTTGAAAACATTTGGAGAAAAAAAAGGAGAAAGGCATATATGCACCAAGGAACAGATCTGATGAGATTGCACAGGAGATTTCTGCTTAAAAATACTGTTTTTATAGCATGACAAGTGTCTTGGGCATATGATGAGAGGCACAAATGAACATATTATTTGTGATTTCTGAGCTGAACAAAGTGAATAACCTAGTGGAGGTCAGTGACAATGATGGATGGATCTGCTCAAGACTGACAGATTCATGGCAATACTGCTATCTCTGTCTCTTAAGAGGGCCTTCAATCAATAAATGAACAGTGGTAGAATGCACTAGAATTGGGAGAAGGAGAAATTAACAGAAATTCATGCTCTTTCTGTTGAGCCAGAAAATTAACTTTGCAGCTAAATGGCTCTTTTTTGTTCTCACCTATCAATATATTGATAACACACACTCTCCTTCCATGATTTCTCTATCATTTTTTTGTGGTGCATGAGAGCAGTGCTGTAGTTTCTGAAGAAGAACTTTCCCTGAAGTGACTCACCCTGGACAAATGTTTCATTTATATACAGTCAATGGTGCTGTCTCACCCAGAGTTTGTACCTGGAAGAAAAGGGTTATAAAAGAAACTGAGTGTGTATCTACTGAAACTAGCTACACAACTTAGGTTGCAGGGTATTTAAATTCATTTTCAAATGCATCTGTAATTTAGCTCCGAACTGAATACAGTCATGGCTGTAGGATAGGATGCTGGAGCTTTTCCTTCCTCAAGGAAGCATTCTGTAGATGTGAGAGCATCTGAACCAGGGAAGACCTGAGCTTTTATCAGCTTCTGTGAGACTGAAGGGAGACTCATCACAGTCTACAGCTTCCTCATGAGGGGTAGCACCACTCTCTTCTCTCTAGTGACCAGTGACAGGAATGGGAATGGCTGGAGGTCTGTTAGGAGAGGTTTAGGCTGGATATAAGGAAAATGTTCTTCTCCCAGAGAGTGGTGGGCACTGAAGAGGCTCCCCAGGGAATGGTCACGGCCGCAAGGCTGACAGAGCTCTCAGAAGCATTCGGACACCACTCCCAACAGAGGCTGGGATTGTTGGGGTGTCCTGTGCAGGGTCAGGAGTTGGACTGGTTGATCCCTGTGGATCCCTTATTAATATTATATTACAGTGTGATTCTTCCAGATGTCTGTCTCCATGCAAAAAAAATCCAGGCACAAAGCCCAGATTGGCATGTTGGTGTGTTATAGCCTGTTTCTAAAACTATCTTAGATAGTTTTAGAAATAGGCCATAAATTTAGGCTTACAGGCTTACCAGACTTGTGTTTTCTTTGGGGTCTGTATTTTCTTTCCTGTTGGGCTAGCTTTGAGGTAAAGCTCTAAATTTACAGATTTCTTTTTTCTCAGTAGAGGAATGCCAGGGTGCTGGCCTCTCACAGGAGAGATCTGTTTCATGTCGATCTCTAAGCTGCTTTGAAGTTTACAGGATGAGGAAGCAGCGCTGTTACTTTGCCATGCTCTCCCAGGAGGTGATGTTCTGCCCCCTTGGCCAGAATAAATGCAGCCATCTGAAAAGTGTGTGGCTTGGTCACTCACTTTATCTGTATCCCATCCTAGATTTATTTCCATCTGTGTGGAAAGAGAGTAGGACCAGAAGCCAAAAGTGGGAAGCACTCTCCAGTTAATGTACTCTCCCAAGGAGCAGAGTAGATGATCACCAGAGATCTCTTTTAATACTTCCAGTCATCACTCTTCTTCTCTAGACTTCTGAGTCTTTAGTTGTGTGAAACAAATGAAGCAACATTGGGCCCAGGGCTATAGACTGGAATGTCTACAGGCTTGTCTGTTTATTTGCTGACTCTTCTTTGGCCTGCAGTGAAGTGGTGAGATGGGACTGAAGTATCGCCTTGTTTTTGTTGATAAATAAAACTATTTACTCAAGGTTCTGCAGAAAAAAACCCCAGACAACTGCTTGTTGAGCCTTTTGGAAGGCTATGTAACTAGTTGTTTTCCTGATTCTAGAAAAATAATAGCACCTTCATAAACAGTAATTGTGACAGAAAATGCTGGAGGGTATTTTAAGACATCATCCAGTGAGTCTCCTCACTTTCCTCCAGAAACAGTGATCTCACAGACTCTCTGAGTAATTACATCTTACATTTCTCCTTAGTTTCTCTCCTAGACCTTCCTTACTCCAGTTTTAGTTCCTGATTTCTTTGCCAATACTCTTCAAGGAAGTTTATCACTTTCTCATAAGAAACTACTTCTGGGGATTGGAAGACTTGTATTCTCACTCTGCACAAAACTACAGCTGCTCCTTCATCCCTCCATCAGAAGCTCCATTTTGCAAAGCAATGTTGTGTTCTGTATTTCCATCAGCTGGTTCACCATCACCAGTTAAAATTGTCTCAAACTGAAATTTAAGAGTACTGTTAGGGCAGAAGAGACACTTCAGGTATCTCACAAGGTCTCATTCTGCCCTGTGCAGTTAGGAAATGGATCAGTGACCTCAGGATCCTGCCTTGCTGACTGTTTTCACATTTTATCCTCCTATGTACCAATATGGGGGAAAAAAATTCTCATTTAACATGTGGGGTGATTAAAATAATAAAGGACTGTCAAAGCCAGATAGGAAAAGTATCTGACATATCACTTGTAAGAACTCTGCAATCCTTTTAGACAACACGCAGACTGCAAAATGGTTGCAGCAATACTCTTCCTGGCAATATAATCTTGAACTAGAATCAGGAATTCTTACCTTCCTTTTTTTTTTTTTTTAAGTATGGTGGACTCCACCTTCAAAACGAGTGTGTGAAAAAAACTCAGATTCTACATCTAGGCACAGAAGGGTAGGTCTGGATAAAAAAAGAAATGCATTTGGATTTCCAGCATCACTTTGTGCTGGTCAGTTTGCACTATGTTCAGAACACCAGCTAGGTAGTTGTCCCTGTTAACATACAGGTCATTTTAGACAAACTTCTCTGAACAGTCAGAGTTCTGCTAAATTTAAAATTAATTTAAAATCCATTCCCTTGCAAAAAATACGAAGTTCCCCCACCCCGGCTCTTCTTTCCTCCCTTTTCTCTTCCATACTATTTTCTTTTTTTTTCCAAGAAATTGGAGGGACACCTTTTATTTCAGGATGTCTGACTAAAGAAACATACAGTTCTTACTAAACAAGAACACCAACAAAACAAAACCAAAACCCTGGGGCCTACAAGAATGAATAACGTATGATCTAATTTTCTCCATTAGAAAAGATGAAAATATGGAAGCAGTCCTGCATTTTGTGCAATGTTACAGGCAGGGATCAATACCAAGCATGGTACAAAGCCAGCAAGCCGGGTCCATTATTGTGATAATCTTCTGTCGGAGTTGCCTGTATGAATTTTCACTAGCACAGCGGGAGGCAAGATGTGCTCTGTGCTCATGTGTGCACTCTGCAAGGGATGAATTGGAGTAGCTCTTATCTCTGCAGTCTCTTCATGGAGTGTGGATCCTCCTGAAATTCTCAACCCTTGAAGCTCGAGGCCTGAAAACCTGAAGTAAGTTTAACAGATATGTCACAGAATTTTTCCACGATCTAGTCCTTCTGCCCCTCCACCCTGCACAGGCATCAATTACACTGCCTGGCAATATCTAGAGTCCATTTTTCTGCACAGAATTAAACAGGAAAAAAAGGCTCTGAAACGTTCCTGAAAGGAATCGTGGATAAAAGTAGAAGTTTTCCAGTAATCTTTGGCACATGGGTTGGGAGGCATGAAAGCATGAGGCCGCTTCAGCTTTGGTTGTTTCCGCCTTGCTAAGAAGGCACGACAGCTTCCCCTTCCCTTCTCTTCTTTCTTTTTGTTGTACTGCTGTTGAATTTTCGTAATACATCCTTTGTAAGGTGTAATTCAATTAATTCCATTGAAGTGGGAATGACTATTGCCAGGGTGGGGAATATCTCAGTAACTGTTATATCTGTATATCAGTATATGTGTTGTATTTATCTGCTATTGTGAGTGTCTGTTATTTGTGTTCACATCTCTTAAATGTGAACTACAACAACATCCCCCAAGGGAGACTCAGAGAGGTGCTTCAAAATTTGATCCAGGGTTGTCAGTCTTCTAACACTTCCCCTTGGAAAAGAGTAGAGTCAGTCATGGTGCAGTTCAGAAATCAAAGTGACAGTGGAAAGAACTCAATATTAAACATGGTCCATTTCCTGAGAGTCAGTTTATAATTTGAACATTCAAAGTACTTTCAGAGCAGTTCTGTTGATGAGTATTTTTTGTTGTAATTCTGAGCAACTGGGTTAATTCTTTTTCTCTAAAGAAGAAAACAGAAATGGTGAAATTAATAATTGGAGTAGGAAATGTGTGTTGGTTTGGTAAGACAGGTATCTGCCAGGGAAAGCTGGAGTTTCCCTTGGAATGGAGAATGCAATTCCCCCCTTTAAAATTATTATGATTTTGCAATTAAAGGCTTTTCAGGCAAAGATTTGGGAATAGGAATAACAGTTCTTTGCTAGAAATATTAACCATACAAATGTAGTAACACAAGAAACAAGCAAACAAAACAAACAAAATCCTAGAAACCTTGACAGAGTCAGAAATACAACCTGATGCCCTGTTGGTCAGGGTGTTGGAAGCAGTCCAAAGTAAACCCTCCTGGAGTGCCAGATGTAGTTCTGTTGGAGTAGAGATGGTACTTGTAAAAAAAATGGGTCCAGTAATGGCGAGATGGGTCCAGTCTTCCTTCAGGAATCCAGTGGAAAACCAGCATCTGGTGTCCCTACGTCTCAAGTTTTTATCTGGGTAGGAAAGGTTTGGCTGCCCCTACTGGGGGGAGCATCTCACAATGGGATGAGGTAATGTGTAATGTCATTGGTGAGCCTTAATGGTCCATCACCAAAAGATATCCCCTGGAGGGTGGAGAGAGATAAGGAACAATGCCCTACCCAGTTTTAACAGCCGGCCCGTTAAAAGAAGGCAGCTGTGCCACTTCCCCCTGGAGTTACAAGAGATAAGAAGAGATACTTCCCCTGGAATTACACCTCTCCCACCAGTTTCAACAGATAGAATAGAATAAACATTTTTTTTGGTTACATAACCCCAAGACAAATGTCAAAGAAGAATTTACTACAATCTAGAATATTTTATTGAAGAGTGATATTAAAAAAAGTAGGTAGATGTGGCTCCCTGACTATGAGATTTAGCATTTGTTTCTTTTAAGTTGATAGTTTCTGGAGGTGATTAAATCTTACCTTTGATGACACTTTGGGATGTAAACCTGCATCTGTTATAAAAAGTAAAATCTGACACTTTTTTCCCATTCAGTTTCTCTGTTTTGTACAGGTCAATGCAGGGAAAACAGAAAGTGCCAAAAACACATTATGTATGCCCTTGCTGGCTGCCAGCCTCTGCCTGTATCTCCATGGCTGCAGCTGCTTGGCGCAGCAGGCTGAGCACAGTGAGCACCAGGAGCATCTCTCCACAAGCCCAGGCTTGTTATAAATGACCCAGACCCCAAATGGGAACGAGTTATAGGAGTTTTATTGAGAACAATAAAAAATCAGCAAAGCAAAAGGGACAGTTCTGGGTACATGGCAAAATGCCAGAGGCTTGTGCACAAAACAGTGGCTCTGCCTTTTATACCCCTGATATTACATCATCTTTATGCATTCTGAGAAAGGACGCTTCACTTCTTAAAATTTTAAAAGGTTTATTGAACCACAACAAGAGACTGAATATGAAAAAAGGGACAGTGCTGCCTGCTTAGCTGCAGCCAGAGGCACACCGCCCACACCTGTAACAAGCCTTATCTATCCTATTGACAAGCCAACTCGTTGGTAAGGCAACCCTCCCCACAGTCATGCACATGTCACTCTTCTGACTCAGCTCCTACTTTGTTGCACCTCTTGGAGTCTGTGCAGTCCTTCTTGCTTCGACTTTCCCAGTGGTCAGAAATCAGCTTCCAACATTACAAAACTTATATAAAAACCCACCAGATCTTAACAGGATTTCTTTTAACCTTAAAACATACATTTAACATTTGGGAGAGCCAACATCACACTATCAGTTTATTACATGCATGTTTATTTTTCGTTTTACATAGTCTTGCCCCGTGTCAATCTTTTTGGCACCAACATAGTTTCATAGCTGTAGTCATCAGGATCCAGTCCTCATTAGATGAAATCCTCCCTCCCAGCCAGACGTGCTGATGAGCCTCCTTTCTCCCACCAGGCCATGTTTCCAACACTGGCCTTCATCCTGGCNTCAGCAAAGCAAAAGGGACAGTTCTGGGTACATGGCAAAATGCCAGAGGCTTGTGCACAAAACAGTGGCTCTGCCTTTTATACCCCTGATATTACATCATCTTTATGCATTCTGAGAAAGGACGCTTCACTTCTTAAAATTTTAAAAGGTTTATTGAACCACAACAAGAGACTGAATATGAAAAAAGGGACAGTGCTGCCTGCTTAGCTGCAGCCAGAGGCACACCGCCCACACCTGTAACAAGCCTTATCTATCCTATTGACAAGCCAACTCGTTGGTAAGGCAACCCTCCCCACAGTCATGCACATGTCACTCTTCTGACTCAGCTCCTACTTTGTTGCACCTCTTGGAGTCTGTGCAGTCCTTCTTGCTTCGACTTTCCCAGTGGTCAGAAATCAGCTTCCAACATTACAAAACTTATATAAAAACCCACCAGATCTTAACAGGATTTCTTTTAACCTTAAAACATACATTTAACATTTGGGAGAGCCAACATCACACTATCAGTTTATTACATGCATGTTTATTTTTCGTTTTACATAGTCTTGCCCCGTGTCAATCTTTTTGGCACCAACATAGTTTCATAGCTGTAGTCATCAGGATCCAGTCCTCATTAGATGAAATCCTCCCTCCCAGCCAGACGTGCTGATGAGCCTCCTTTCTCCCACCAGGCCATGTTTCCAACACTGGCCTTCATCCTGGCGCTGTTAGCCACCCACACTGGCCTCACTTTGACTGAAGCAGATTCTAAATGAAACCTGCAGAGTTCCTAAGCAAATCAAAACCAAGCAAGCATGAAACATATTTGATCCAGGGCACTGTAAATGGAAATATTTTGTTATTATTGCAGGTGGACAGGGGTAAAGAAAAAGGTATTGCAATAGTGCACATAACTATACTTAATAGAGCCAGACCAGCCTCAGCTACCTTAATTGCTTCATGCCAGTTTCCCCAACTATAGGCTGGATCCTTCTTGATTCTTGGGTGTTTTATGAAAGTGGATTACACAGTTAGACAGCTGATATACCTCAGGTGATTAAACTGCAGAGAGAAACTCATGTGCCAGCCCATTTATCCTGTTTACTGTGTCTGTATAAGAAACATCACAGAAAATGTGGACAGAAATTCTTATTTCAGTTTCCCAACATAGGAACATTGAGCCTGGGGCTCCAGAGCATTACTGTGCAATAATTGCTGCTTCACAGAGGGGGAACTAAAGTTTTTCTCCACTTTTTATATATTTCCAAGATATGCTTATTACAATACCCTGGGTTCTAAAACAAGCAGCTCCTATCGAAACGTTTTTCACTGATCTCCACAGCTGTTTGTTTTTTTGACATGGATGGTTTTCAGGGAGTCAGATCTTTATAAACAAACAGCTTTTTGACTAGTGTAACATTAGAACAGGAGTAAACTTTGTAAAAAATGATGGTTCTTTTTTGTAAAAAATGATGGCTTTTTCAAAGGCATCAGTGTTCTTGGATGTTAGTCTATCAAACTGTGTGATCCAGGATATATTTAAAACTTAAAATATTATGGCTCAGTGTCTATATGACTAGAGTAAATTATGACTGACACAACTTTTATCCTGTCAACTATATTTCAAAAGTGGGTGAGGTAGCACTGCCAAACCTTGATGTTTTTGAATGTTTGCAAGTTGTTACTTGCAGTGGCATATACTGTAGAAAAATAAAAAGAAGAAAACAGCCCCAATGCCATTGCAGGGACCAAAACTATGTGTTTTCAGGTTTTTTAACTAGACAGTAATTATTTCTGGAATGCACGTGGATGGACAGTGAAGCAAACAGAAATCAAGGGCTGATTTTCTCCACTTGCTGGAAGTCTCTAAATAACCCAGAGATTCTGGTGTTGTTCTGAAAGAAATGACTTGGCATTTCTACCAGGTGAGATTTTCTCTCCTTTGTGGCAACTTCACAGTGCAGGTTGAAGGAAAAACTTGGGATAACCTCCTTGAACATGTCTGGGCGGTGGAGTTACATTGAGGGTATCTGGGAATGGCAAGAGGAAAATTTGACACTTGGTGTGCAGTTACTAGTGTCACAGGCTTTGCAAGAGGGGAATTGGTGGCAAATCTGGGTAAGATAATACTGCAAGTCACTCAGGAGCTAGAAAATCCTGTGGGGTGTGTGACAGTGACAGGGGTGGCAGTCACTGAGGAGGTGCTGTGAATGTGACATGGGCATAACACCCTCCAGGAAGCTGGAGCTCTCTGTGCTCCTCTATGCTGGAACAACATCACTGAAAACCAGTGCTGATGAAACAGAGGCACCCCAGCAGCAGGTGCGTCGTTCCCACAGGGCCCATCATCCCCTCAGGGGTTTTGACAGGCTGGAGGTGGAGATGGGCAGAAACCTGGTGTGAGCAATGCTGTAGCCTTGGGTGTGAGCAGCTGGGCTGGGAAGGCAGATGTACTGGAGAAGCTCTGGACCAAGATGAGGACGAGGGGATGGCTGTGGCCTGTCAGAGACCACAGGCTCTTCTGGGTGCTGTGACCTTCCAGGTGAAGCGTCTTTAAAAAGACACTCACAGGGTCCAGCACATAGGCACACCTCTGTCATAACAGCTCAGTTGTGAGGGCTGAAGGAGCAGCTGAGCAGTGAAGCTCTTCTCAGGCAGTGCAGGACAGAAGGAGTAGGAGGCCAGCTTCCAGTATCAGGGGCTTCTTTATTAGAGCAGAAACCGGTGACTGAAAGACCTGGAGGTCTCAGAAACATGGGGTTTTATAGCATTTGGAATGGGTGGGGTCAGCAATTTGGACCAATAAGGGAAAGGATTGGGGAAAACAACCAAGTGGGGAAAGGATCCAAAATCATCCAATTAGATGAAGGCAAAACCCAGGAACTAGGATTGACAAATGGCAAATCATGAACAAAGGATTAGCATACCTGCAAAGGCTCTTGGGATTATGAAGTTTCTCTTGCCACAGGCTAAAGGGAAGTCTCTTAGAGAGACTCTCTGATGGAGAGCTTGAAGCTTGGAAAAAGTTTGCATGCTGTCAACCCTCCAAGGGAGGGTGAGCTACTCTGTGGCTGGCCCAGGAGCCATTACAGTGGCCTTGTAGCAAGGGTGGTCAAGTGCCTGTCAGCTGGGTTGTGGGACCAAGAGTACAGCCTGAGGCACGTACTCCTGGAGTCCCCTCTCCTGGAGGGGTTCCTGCATGCGCCCAACATGTCTCTGACGGCTCTGACAGTCTAAGGTCTGGCTTGGGCCTCCCCCAGTACGTGGAATTTTGGGTGCCTGGAGCCAGCCTGAACTATGCCCAGTGTCCTGAGGGGACAGTGTCTGGTGGGGAGTCAGAGGTGGGCACATGGGGAAGGCAGTGGCTGTTACCAGTATGAAGAGAAGAATGAGGGAACTGGCCTTTTTCCCAACACATCGTAGGGACACATCATGGCAGGTGGGACATGGCAGCAGGACAGAGAGGCCACATCTGCTCCCCACAGGTGAGAAGGTTTTTTGGAAAGGCTGTGGGACCCTTGTCCTGGGCATGTGCTGTTGGCCTGGCTGTGACCCAGCATCTTTGCCAGCTACCTCCAAAGGTCCCTTCTGACATTAAGAACTTCAGGACATGGTGATGGTCACTGTCTGGTACAGGAAAAAAGTTTTTATGGGTCATCAGTTCACTGCCCACTGAAACAAGGCCCTGCATTGGGAGGAGAGACTGTGTCATCCTTAGGCACAGAAACAGAAAGTTCATGGGGTCAAGGAGCAAAGGGTCAAGGAGCAATGTGTGCCAGCTGGAGACAAAGCCATTAGGACTGAAATTCCAGGGAATTCATGACAAGATATGGGGTTTTGCTAAAAAGAAAATTATATGTGGGCCCAGCAAAAAACCTGAATGGGGCAAAATACAAGTACTTGTAGCTTTATGTTTGCTCTTTTTTTCCTGCTTTATACTTCCAAAAAGAAACAGTTCAATACCTTTCCGTTAGGTCAACAGGGACACACACCCAAGAAAACATATCACAGCCTTGTTTACAGGGCAAAGCCCAGATGTTGTCCCTTCAGGAGAATGAAGGCTTTAACTTCATCATCTATACAGTAAACTTGCAATGTTTTAAAATGAATTTTTAAATGAGAATTTGAATTATGTAAATGAGAATTACTACCAATAGCGCCTGATAATAATTCGGGATATTTCAATTAGTTAATTTGTTGGGGGTTTTTGTCAAATAATTGGTGGGTAACACTAGCATTTAACTAATTATGATACTTATTCTCTATTTTTACTGTGTCTCAACAATTATGAACAGTATTTCAAAGGGCTTTGCGATAATTATTTCAAAAGGAATGATAGTTGTTCTCGTTCCCTGTCATCAAAAGTGGCACAGGGCACCCCACTGTATGCCAGGGAAAGACCCAATCTTTGCAACCCTATTGGAATTGATGAACCCAGTGGAGTGTGGCTCTGGGAATATTCAAAATCCTTTTACCAGAGCAGAATTTATTTTTTTCATTCTATTTATTGGGGGGCTTATGATGGATCAGAGGAGGCAGGGATGTGTGCTGCGTCACTCCTGGGAAATTTCCCTGTGAGGGTTTTGGTCTGTGCTGAGCTGTGAAGGTGGCAGCACTCTGCAGGCTCTGGTGGAAACAGCATCAGCCTGCACAAAGGAGCGTCTGAGCAGAATAATGTTTTTTCTCTACAACACAGATGTGTTGCTTCATGGCAGCCACTTCTCTGAGTTGTTTTAGTGGCACAGGGCTGAGGTAGGGCTGGAAAAGAGGGCAGGGGACAGATGACATCATGGGGGCTGCTACTGACCACCAGCCTCTGGCTACTGTCCGTTTCTCCTATGGGACTTTAAACTCTCTGGCATTGATTGGGAAGGAAATGAAGCAGGGCAGGAACCATCAGGGGATTTTTGAAGTGTGTCAGGGATGGAGTGTGTTCACTTCCTGAACCAAGCAGGGACTGGCAGAGCTGGACCTACTGGTGGGCAGCAAGGAGGGGCTGCTGGGCAGGTGATTGTCACTGGCTACAAGTGACCATGGGGCAATGTTGGTCAGGGTCAAGGGAGAGTGAGGATTTGGGAGCAGCAGAGGATGCGCCCCAGACTTTAGGAAAAGAAAGAAACTTTTTCAGCATTTGGCATACACTGAAATAAAATTAAAGTAAGGGGGCCAGGGGGAGATGTACAAGACAGGGTGCATTGGTGCAGGGCCTCAGCATAAAAGCAGATGCTTTTCCATGGGGCAGAAATTCCAGCACATGGGTAGCATCACTGTAAAAGCCAAATCTTCAGAGGAAGAGCCAACTATTAAAAAAAAAGCACAACTGCACCAC
>VXBB01015563.1:9335-30859 GCA_013399915.1 Illadopsis cleaveri
GGCACGACCTCATGGGTTACACTCAGCGACCCACCCTCAGGCGGGGTAGAGGGGGTAGGAACACGGGGTGAGGGAAGAAGGGGACAGGGTGTTAACTGGGGACCCTGAACATCTCCTGCATTATTTCCCGAACTGATCCCCTCCAAAGCTTTTATAATCAACTTAAACAACGGAAAATATTTAGCAACCGACAAATCTCCCTCCAATTGCACAACAGTTAACTTGCTTCCCACTTCATCCCAAAAACGATCGCTCTTAACTGAATCTAACTTAACATATGGAAAATGAACAAAAATCCGCTTAACAAAATTTTTCAGTACCACCCGCCTAAACCTAACATTCGCCCCAACAAGGGTAATCTTAACTTGGAGATAAAACTCCCGCTCAGGATGGGATAGCGTTGGCCTGCTAAAGGTGTTTCCCATCCTTCCTTCCTTCCCTCCCTTCCGGAAAAATGCAAAAGAAACAAGAAAACCCAGGAAACTCACTCTCTTTCTTCGCCTGNAACTGAATCTAACTTAACATATGGAAAATGAACAAAAATCCGCTTAACAAAATTTTTCAGTACCACCCGCCTAAACCTAACATTCGCCCCAACAAGGGTAATCTTAACTTGGAGATAAAACTCCCGCTCAGGATGGGATAGCGTTGGCCTGCTAAAGGTGTTTCCCATCCTTCCTTCCTTCCCTCCCTTCCGGAAAAATGCAAAAGAAACAAGAAAACCCAGGAAACTCACTCTCTTTCTTCGCCTGCTGGCACTGGGTAACGAAAATCCGGTGGGAGGTGGCCACCTGTTTCGACCGGCTGCAGTCGGATGGTATTTGCAGGTCCCGGTCGATGCCTCCGACGTAGCTCCTGCTAGAATGCAGAAGGGTCCGTCGGAGGAGCTGGACTGCCCAAGGCTGTTTCTTCACCTCCCGCTGGAGGACAGCTCGCCAGGGGATCCTCTGGGGGGAGGGCCCCACGTTGGGCACCAGCTAACGCGACCCTCTTCTGCCCTCGGCTAGCTCCTCTTCGAGGGCCGTGACCTTCCCGGCGAGCGCCTTGAGTAAGGCAGTCTCAGCACAGGTGGCACCAGCTCCTCAGAGTAGTGATTCCTAGCTCAATTGTGAGGCCTGTCAGCTCTGGCCAGGCAGAGCTGCTGAGGCAGATTCCCAGGTGCGGGGGATCTCAAGCGGCGCGGAAGGAAGAAGCGGGAGTCGGGGATGGTCTCCGAGGCTCTTCTTTATTTCTCTTCGCCGGCGACTCGAAGACCCCGAGAGGGCTTCGTGCTGGAGTTTTATACACACAGGAACAGGGGAGGGGCCACACCGCTAGCCAATAGTTTTGCAGATTAGGGAAAGGGACCAATCAGAGAACTCTTTAATAACCAAATTAGGGGATTGAAAATGGACCAATAAGGGAGAGGTATTGGGGTACAACACAGGGACCAATCAGGGGAAGGATCCAAAATGAACCAATCCAAGGGCAGAACTGGGGTACAACATTTCAACCAATAGCATTCCAGCTATGCAAATGAACAGTCAAGCTACCCTGCGTTCGGCCTCCAAGGGAGGGCCAAGCGTGGTGCTTGTTCTGTATCTTCTTTATGTATGGTATGGTTCCCCACAACCCCTCACCTGCCCCAAGGTCCCAGTTCTGCTTTCCAGCTACAAGTGTCCTATAGAGGCAATAACAATTTGGGGCATATATAAATATGGAATACAATAACATTTTGGATTACCCACATCAACCCACAATCTTCTTAGAAACTTCCCTTTAGATGCTAGGGCCAAACCAGAAAAAAAAAAAAAAGCATGACTGGCTGATATGATAACATGTAATAAACTGGACAAATGAGTCTTCATTAAACCTGAATATCAAATGTCTTAATTCTGTCTGACAAAGAAGTAACATTACAATCAGAAGCAAGATTTGTTGCCAGAAGAAAATCAATATACAAACTTGCTCACCTTACTGAAAGTAACTTCCTAAGCTGCATTTCACAGGGTTAAAGTTTATACAGAAAAAACTACTAGTCAATGGCCATTTTGACTCACTAACATTACTATATTTGCACTGGCTGGCACATACCCACATTAAAAATCTGGCACATAATTCTAAAGTGAATCAAGGAAAGGGAATCTAATTCAGAATGTTATGATCTCTATAATTTTAATACTTTCTGTTGAAAATGGACTTTTAAAGTAAATCTGTGACATCAGGAAAGCTGAATTAGCATAGCCCATATTTGGATGTCAAAACTGAAATCTTTGTTTCTCTCTTCATTTTCACTAATGAAAACTGTAAGTTCTTAAATTTTAAAAAGGCTCCCATTTTGCCAGACCAATCTTATTGAAGCAGAGGCACACATCCATCTGAGTTCCATATCAGACTGATGCAAAAACATAAAACTCAGCAAAAGGTTCAATTAATTGACCACTAACATAGCTACAAGTGTTGATGGTGTCCCTAATGAGATGGAGCTACAGCAACGCATCTGATGATGTAGAGTTGAGCACCAGGTTGGAAGAGACCAACAAAATACCCTACAGCTCATCTTTGAAAAGGATGATCCGAAAATCACAAGGTAACAAGGTCAAAGTTGAGTTTACTCATGGCAACTGATGTTTTCCTTCTACAACAGATTCACAGTGCTTCCTTTTCTTTCAGTCTCATTCAAGCTGAAGAACATTTAATTTCCTGTGCCTTGAAGTGGTGAGACATATGAAGTTCCTTTTGGAAACTTCATGACTTTGAGAGACAGTGCAGTTTGCGTAAATAAAAAAGGAGTGGTAGTTGCAATTGCAACTGATTTTCTCTTTATCCTTATGAGGTTAAAATCCCCCTGTGCTCAGAGTATGGATAATTTCTCAGGTGTGCTGTACCTAAAGCTTTATCTACAGGCTATGCCTATGCTGTTCTGTTCTTGTGTACACATAGCTGTAAATACAAGGGTCTGTGGACAGGCTAGCTGTGGATGTCTGTAGACAAGTAAGGACAAAGTTTGCTCAGGTTACAGGGTTGCTACTGTAAATCTTGGGAAAGAATTACTACAAGGCAATTCAAGCTCAGGCATCCACATTTTGGAACCAGGCTGAGTAACCAAAGGTGAGAAAGTTTTCTCATCATGGAGATGAAGTTCCCAGTGAGTTTCTTCCTTATCTTACTTACTTACTTATAGATTTCCAGAGCTTTCCTACTCGCTCCAATATCTCTTGACTAAAAGCATTTCTTTAATTTTTCTCAAACCCCTTTGATATCTTTTTTTCTCTAATACCTCCATTAATATTGATGTGTGTTCTCCATTATGACCCAAGGACAGAAATCTGTTAGAATACTTCTCGTCAATATTATAGAGGGTATTTTGTAAATGTCCCCATTTGTTTGCAATTTTATTTTGTACTGGACATGAGGGTACATGCTTGCTTTATTTGTAAGGACATAAAAAACTTGCCTTTTGTTGGCTAATAGAACACATGTAATTTTCCCAAACATTGATTTGCAGCAGTCATCACATTCTGCATAATCAAAGGCACTGTAAAATCTCTTTGACCTTGGGCTTTATTCTTCATAGCACAGGTGCAGTTTAAGGGGGTTTGTATTAGGGTTGTTTCCCTGGGAAGAAGGGGTTTAGGTGCCTGTTTGATTTTGATTTGCCGTGGAGCATTAAAACTTTGTGTTTCCTGTCTATCCATTAAATACAATGGCTTGCAACATCAAGGCTACAGATCTTGTCTTCACTGACATAGTGAAGAGATGAACCTAGACTGAAATGATATCTGTAACAAATGGCATGCTGCTGTTGACCATCTAGTTAGCATTTCAGCTGGAAACAACAGAAATCAACATAAGGAGAATTTGGTCCAATGTCTATACGGTCAGAAGTACCAGAGTGGAACTACAGTAACTATTTAACTCAATCACAGACACAGTCAGGAGTCACAGAAACATAGAATGGCTTGAGGTGGAAGAGACCTTAAAGATTATCTAGTTCCAACCCCCCTGTCTTGGGCAGCATACTAGTTTGAAAGCGAACCAGTGAGAGATTCCAAATCAGAACTGCAATTTAATAGGAAAATTAAAATAAAGGGAGAAAACACTGGCTTTAACTAACAGTCAGGATACAACCTGATGCCCTCTTGGTTAGGGTGGTGGTAACAGTTCAATTAAATGGTGGCTGCAGTACTGTTGGAGTGATAGATGTGGTTCTGTTGAAGAGATGATCCTATAGAAGGGTCTGTCTTCCTCTGAAGGTCCAGTGGTGGTTATGTAGCTCTTGTCCTCTGGGAATTCAGTTGGAAAGGCTGCCTGTGGTGTTCCAAACCTCAGATTATATCTAGGTAGGAATGCTTGGTTCCTTCCCCTGAGCAGAGCATTTAACAATGCGATGATGTAATTTTACAAGTCATGCAGTGAGGCTTGATGGTCCATTAGCAGAAGATAATCCCCAGAGAAAATTATCAGAGATGAGTCATGGAGGAGATAAAGTGCACTGCCCCACCTGTTTTTAACAGTTTATGAAGATGGTAACAGAATACATACTTTTGGTTGCATCTTACACTGTAACCTAAGACAAGCAGGTACACCTTTCATTAAATCAGGCTGGTCAGTATCCCATCCAATGTGGCCTTGAACAATTTCAGGGATGGGACATGGACATTTTCTCTCGGCAACTTGTTGTAGTGCCCCACCAAACTCACCAGGGAAGAATTTCCTCCTAACATCTAATCTAAACCTACTCTCATTTTGAAGCCACTCTCCTTTGTCCTGTCATTACATGCTCTTGTGAACAGCCTCTCTCCATCTTTCCTGCAGGCTCCTTTCAGGTATTGGAAGGCCTTAATTAGGTCAGTCCAAAGCCTTCTCTTCTACAGAGTGAACAATCTCAATTCTCTCAGCCTTTCCTCAGGAGAGGTGTTTCATCCCTCTAATCATCCTGGTGGTCCTCCTCTGGACTTGCTCCAACAGATTGATGTCCTTCCTGTGCTGGGGCCCCAGGTCTGGACGCAGCACTGCAGGCGGCATGTCACCAGAGCAGAGTGAGTGAATCACCTCCCTCACGCTGTGCCCATTCTGCTTTTTATGCAGCCCAGGACACAGGTGGCTTTCTGGGCTCCAAGTATATGTTGCCAGCTCATATTCAATATTCCATCCATCAGCACCCCCCAGTCCGTCTCAGCAGGGCTGTTCTTGATCTGCTCATTCCTTAGCCTGTGCTGATACCAGGGGTTGCCCCAACCCAGGTGCAAAACCTTGCACTTGGTCTTGTTAAACCTCCTGAAATTCCCATAGGTCCACTTCTTAAACTTGTCCAGTTCTCTCTGGATGGCATTGCATCCTTCAGGTGCGACAACTGCACTACTGAGCTTGGTGTCATCTTCAATTTTGCTGAGGGTAAACTGGATTGCTTTGTCTATATCATCAATGAAGATACTAAATAACACTGGTCCCAATACAGGCCTGTCGTGGTTTGACACTGGACAAACGTCAGGTACCCACTAAAGTCACTCACTCACCCTCCTCTGCCAGAGCTGGGCAGAAGACAGAAAAAATTTAGCAGGGTTCATGAGTTGAGATAAGGACCGGGAGAAAACACTTCAAGGGCAAAACAGGCTCAACTTAAAGGTACAAAATGAGTTTATTACTAACGAAATCAAAGGAGGATATTGAGATATAAAATAAGTCCTTAAAAACACCACTTCATAGCCCAACCTCCCCACTCCTTCCCTTCGACAAAACAGAGAGATGGGGCTTGGGGGTTTTGGCGAGTTCATCACTCAAGATTTTCTTCTGTTGCTCTGGGAGAGGAATCCTTCCTCTGTGAGACTGTGGGGTCCCTTCTGCAGGAGGCATTTCTCCATGAACTTTTCCAGCATGGGTCCACTCTCACGAGCAGCAGTCCTCCCAAAATTGCTGCAATGCTGCCCTTCAATGGGCAGACACTCCTCCCAAAACTGCTGAGACCTGGGTCACTCTTCC
Source organism: Illadopsis cleaveri (assembly GCA_013399915.1). Classification (NCBI taxonomy): domain Eukaryota; kingdom Metazoa; phylum Chordata; class Aves; order Passeriformes; family Timaliidae; genus Illadopsis; species Illadopsis cleaveri. Next base: position 15,297 of record VXBB01015563.1, read on the forward strand.
AGGGGTCCAGTCCTCCAAGGACAGGCTTCTGTAGCCTGGAAGCAGGCGCCCTCTCTCTCCACCAACTCTCACACTGGATCACAGCCTCCTCCCGGCATCCAGCTGCTCTGGCATGGGAACCTCCCCCACCATGAGGTGCATGTGGATCTCTGCATCCCCATAGATCCCTATGGGCTGCAGGGGCACAGCTGCTTCACCATGATCACCACAGCCTGCAGAGGAATCTTGGCTCCAGCACCTGGAGCACCTCCTGTCCCTCCTTCCCTACTGACCTTGGTGTCTCCATGTTGTTTCCTTCACATGTTCTCACCTCCTCCTCTTGTCTGACTAGAAAAAACTGCGCCTCACTTTGTTTTGATTTTCTTCTTCAATTTGTTATCACAGAAGCATTAGCAACCTCTCTAACTGGCCCAGCTTTGGCCAGCAGTATGTCCATCTTCAGAGCCATCAGGGATTGGCTCTGCTGGACATGGTGAAAGCTTCTAGCAGCTTCTCACAGAAGTCACCTTTGTGATCCCCTGCTACCAAAAACCAGGCCATGCAAAACCAATACAAGGACCCAGAGGGACACTGCTTTGTCATTGATGTCTATCAAGAGTCGGACCACTAACGTCTGGATGTGTCCATGCAAAAACTTTCTTATCCATCTAACAGTCTACTCACCAAATCCATCTCTCTCCAACTCAGAGAGAAGGATGTTGTGGAGGACTGTATCAAAGGCTTTACAGAAGTCCAGATAAATGATAACGTTTTGTCCTGGGTACAGAGAAATGTATGTGGAGTGTTTAGTGATGTTTATACAATTCCATTTTACATCACAGCCATGGGAGTGGTTTCAGCAGGGGAAATGCCATGTCCAGAAATGGAAGCAGGGCCATTTTGTCTGGCTCACTTCAGCAAAGGAATCTGTGGACACGGTATCCCATGTCTAGCCATTGTTTTTCCCCCACTTCCCAGCTCTCTCAGATGTTTTTGCAGGACAAGGGTCTTAGAAGAGGCATTGAGGCTGCTGCTGGGGTATGGTGCTTAAGCTCTGAGAGGAAGCCAAAATCAGTGGGGCTGGAGGCACAGTTTTACAGTTGCCAGTCAGACCATTTCCCCACATCCTAGTGAGACAAGGACACAGAGCAACAGTGCCAATACTAACCAGCTGAGTCAAAAAACAGTCCAGCAAGTTGGCACTGAATTCCACAGGTGAAGACACACCCATCACCACCGTCACCATTGCTGCCACAGAGAGGACCAGGGAAATCACCTTCACAGGCAAGCAGCTACTCCAGGCAACGTCAGCACCCCCATCTACCATCAGAATCNTGATTGCTGTGTTATTTTTATTTGTTAGTAAAATTGTGGCTCCAACTTTTTAAAATCTTTCATAGTTTTGTTTTTGTTCTTTTCTTTTTCCCCTCCACAGTTGTGAGGGAGGGAAGGAGGGAGGGATTCATGCCAACTTGGCCCTTCACTGTAAAACCATCACGGTCTTCCCTCATCTACTGATGTAGTCACTCCATCATAGACAGCCACTAGTTTGGTCAGGCAGGACTTGCCCATGGTGAAATTGTGCTGTCTGTCCTATATCGCCTCACTGTTTTCCATGTGCCTTAGCATGGCTTCTAGGAGGATCTCTTTCATTATGTTTCCAGGCACAGAGGTGAGGCTGACAGGCCAATAGTTCCCAGGGTTTCCTTTCTACACTTTTTAAAGATGTGTACACTGTATCCCCTTTTTCCAGTCACCTGGGANCAACTTGGCCCTTCACTGTAAAACCATCACGGTCTTCCCTCATCTACTGATGTAGTCACTCCATCATAGACAGCCACTAGTTTGGTCAGGCAGGACTTGCCCATGGTGAAATTGTGCTGTCTGTCCTATATCGCCTCACTGTTTTCCATGTGCCTTAGCATGGCTTCTAGGAGGATCTCTCTCATTATGTTTCCAGGCACAGAGGTGAGGCTGACAGGCCAATAGTTCCCAGGGTTTCCTTTCTACACTTTTTAAAGATGTGTACACTGTATCCCCTTTTTCCAGTCACCTGGGACTTCACCTGACTGCCGTGACTTTTCAAATATCATGGAGAGTGGCTTGGCAATTGCATTAGCCAATTACCTCAGGACTCTGGGATGCATCTCATCAACTCTGGGCTGCATTTCTTTATCAAGAGTACATAATTCTCATAAGAGTAGGCATCATCAAGAGTATGCATTTGAGAATATTGGAAACACTAAGGAAGCAGATTTGTCAGCAGCCAGAGATCTTTTTTCCTGGAAGAGCTCAGCTTGGTTACACTCTATTTAAGCACCAGAAACACTCTGTTCACACTTGACATGCTTGGAATAAGTTCAGTAGACTTATGATCCTTACGACAAGGGTGGCATTTTTCCTTTGGAAAAAAAATTGACTTTGAAAATAAATCAAAGTACTAGGAAAGGTTTTAATCTAATTTCCTAGTCAAGATACCATATCATCCTTATTTCTTTAGATACATGCCGCTTAACATTAACAATCTATCACAGAGAAAACATGGACCGATGTTTCCAAGTATGAAAAATGTTTTGTCTTATGAAAAGAGCCATGAAGACAGCAATATTCCTCAGTGAGACTCAGAGAAAAGTGATACATGTGACAGAATAGGAAATCCCAATTTTTCTCATTACTGCCTTTGGAGAGTTAGGAAAAATATTTGAAAACATAAGAAGTAAGCAAAGCATTTCACTTACAGATTAACAGTGGTGAAAAGAACAGTTAGTTACCCAAAACCAACAGACTAAAGCCCAAGGGTAAGGATGATTCAAAGTGAAAGTGTGGTTAGGACAAAGCGTCAAAACACTGAAAGCCTGCTCTCAGTTTGGGAAAGGGAGCAAAAGAAGCAAAAGGAAACATCTGAGGAAGTTTAGCCCTTAGACTTCCTTTTAGGAAGGCTGTAAAAATTGTGACATGCTTTGCTAGTCATGCAGAAGCTGCACAGAAGCTGTAGATATTGGCCAGAATAAAAACCTAGATAGCTTCTGTGTTGCTGAAAAATTTCCTTAAGAACTATCTCTTATTGGCAAAGTTTCCCTTTCCATCAATTCCCCCATCTTTAAAAGCAGACTCTCCACTGCACCTCAGCTGACTCCCCAGTATTCGAATTCCTTTTTATTGCTCTAAATTTGGAGTAACTACACACAATTTTACTCAGTTGGAGTTGAACATGGTGCAGGCCAATACACAAAATCATCAAGCAAAATTCAACTTCTCCACATCCTACCCATTCTCCCAGGAGACAATTCCTGCATCCTTGTAGTCAATGCATATTTCAGTAGAAGGAAAAAACCAACAAGTCTAGTTCATTGACATCACTAATCTACTATGACAGCACAAGCCAAGCAGACATCGGCCATGTCTAGTCACTCAGAAAACACTAAGAAAAAAGGTTATGGAGAGAGGAAGAGAATTCAAGAAGGAAAATTCTAACATAGGATTATATGCTTTTCCTCCTTTTTTGCATAGCACAGTCAAAAGAGTTAATATATCACTAAAATATGTTTTCTTTTGAATAATAAATAGCTTTCAGCTTCTGGCCTGGAAAACTGGGTTCATTATATGCAAAGCATCTTTCCGGTGACTGGCACCTGCATAATGCATTCCGGCATGTCTGTTTGGTGCAGGGATGACTGTCACTAGTGACTCAGATGAATAATTCTGCTGGGACCCTGCCAACACTAATACATTAACCACTGATCAGCAGGAGCTTTTCACAGGCTGGCTACATTTGGATTCTACAGAGTAGTATTGTCTGCTAATAAAATATACCTAGGAGCCATATGAAAACACATGTTATGGAGAATTCCAGGAAACAGTGGACCAAATGCTGCCTGTTTCTCTCTGATTAATCTACTTTAAAGCTGGAATAACAAAAAATGAGCATAAACTTGGTTTTCCTAACTACATTTGATTAACAGAAGAAAGTTCCCTAAACAGCAAGAATAAACCCTGTTCTGTGCTGCAGTCTGTGCCATGCAGCATGGGACGGTTTAGCAGGTAAAGACAGCATTAACTTTGAATCCCAACTTTTTCTGGATAGCACAGTAAGTTTGAACTTATTATGTAAATTAGAACCCTACATTTCTTTCAATTTATAGAAAAAAAACAGAAAACAGGAGCCTTCAGAGTCAGATGTGATCCTCTCGTTACTGCACACAAAACTACACTGAGCTTTTGTTACATGCATTAAGCATGTCACAGATGCTCTTGTTTGATAGCATAATGTAGAATGATGGCATAGACCTGAAAAAAATATTGACAAACAATAAAGATATGCACATATGTATATGTATCAAAACCTTTGTTTCACAGGGGTCTGAAGTAGTTTCAATGACATGATTCTTTTTAAAAGTGTTCTCCTTTTTTGCATTATTTTATTCAGTACCAAACTATATTACTAAGTCGGGGCCGTTTTTTGGGGTGAATCTGATAGTGTAAACCTCTGGAAGAACCACAGTGGTATGAAGGTGTTCCTTTGTTATACAGTAGTCAGACTTAAAGCCGAAGGTGAAAGAACCAAAAATCCCTTCTATTCTCGTAGTCAGCATGCATGTGCAATTATGACATCAGCACTTTCAAATGCTAAACCATGACAAATCTCATGTAAATTTGCAACCTCTACCTGATTAGTAACTAATGTTTCATCAGTCAAGCCCTGGACACAATTTGAGTAGCAGTATCCCACACATGAGTGCATGCATGTGCCTGTTAGATCTTCAGTTGAACTTATCAGTAGTACCAGAGATAGTCCACCATGTAAGGCAAAGAAATAGATCTGAAAATGGTAGCCAAAGAGGACGAAAATTATCACTGGCATATAAAGACCATAGCTGGCTACCACTGTAACTATTCCATTTGCTATCCTGCATCTCATTCAGGTACGGATACCATTTGGTATTTTCATTTCTCTGGTTTTTTAGGGGTTTTTTTAGTGTGTTTATTTAGTATTAATTTTAATTTTTCTAACATGGCTTTGGAAACAAGGCTTCTGTCTTATTCTGCTTTTCATCTACCTGTGTGTGCACAACCTGTCATAATTTTGGAACATTCAACCATTTTTAACGTTCTCTGGGATAAAATGCTCTAGCTATTAACTCTGTAGCTTTGGGGGAGAAAGGCTCCATGGTGTAAAAAAAGACAGCTTGTTTAAAATGTTTGTTTGAGAGAAAATTGCCTCAATATGAGCCCACATTTTAGTAGACATCAAAGAATACATAAAAGAGAGAAGAAACTCAGGCAGCATGTACATCTGCTTAGGTGCGCAAGCTTCACTAGTACTTCTAGAAGTACTCAGTCAGTGCTGTGTTCTGAATTTATCATTCAAATGCTTATTAAAGTCCACCTGTTGATACCTTTATTAATCAAACTGTTGTGAGAATCAAATAATATTTCTTTGAGGAGACCTGTGTTCCATAAAATTATGTGGCTGGTTTCAGCTAGTCTGATCCCTTAATTCATCATCAAATTACTCCTGTATCTGCTTTTCAAATTTTGCCTGAACTGTTCTGCCGGACAAGCTTTAATTCATTGTATCATTTTTTGCCCTTTTTTAGCATAATTACAGCAGTAGCTTTTTTCCAGTCTTCCAAAATTTACCAATTAATTTAAGATTTATGCAAATATTGAAGTATTTTCTAAAGAGGCTACAACTTGTGTGAAAATCTGAGGGATTAAGTTACACATCATTCCCAAATGCCCATCTTGGACAGATATTTTGTATCTTCCAGAATTATAAAATCATCAGAAAAATGTATGTTATCCTTACAGGCCAAAAATATATCATCTTGCTCATTTCAAAGAGATGTCTGTGTTTTCTTCATCACTGGACCAAGGATGCTAAAGGAATGTCCATTGTTGATAATACATCAAATACTCTTAGCCCCCAAAATTACAAGCTGTTTATGCCACTACAATCAGTGCTGTCAATTATAAATTCTTCTCCTCTGCCTCCAATCTGCTCCCCACTTGCTTTGTATTCTTGATAAGTTGTTGCGGTGCCCCCTGTCGCACGGCTGCGGCCAGTCCTGGGCACCACTGCACAACACAGAGGTTCTTGGCTGACCAGGAGCTAGGCATGGCAAAGGCAGGGAGAAGAAAGGCGGGACTCCAGTCAGGGGGACACCAGCTGAGTTTATTCCCGCAGGGCTCCAGGTTCATGGAGACCAAGAGCACTTGAGGAACCACAGTTTTTAAAGGAGGGAGGAACACAGGGTTGGGTTCAGGTACAGGCCAATGAGGAGAACTCAGGGGGTAGCTCATAACATAATAGACATTCATAATAGCAAACCAGGGAAAAGTGGGAGGGGGAGACCTGGGTCCTGTCCAATCACTCAAGGCCCTCTCTAGAATTTTCCAGACTCAGGGAGAGGCCCCAGAGTGACNGGACCAACCATTACATAAACAACTTATAAATAAATGAAGCATTAAACAGAGAAGACCAAAACCACACTGCAACAATAAGTTATTCATAGTCTGCCTCTTATCCAAACTATAATGCTGCATTTTCTGACACAGTATTCTGAAAGGGTTGCACTGACACAACTAGCACAAACTCTCCATTCTGCTCAGTCAACTTTTGATAAGAGGTGGCTGAGCCCAAGAAAAACACTTTTGTTAACACTGACTATATTGCAATAGGTTGCAGCACAGCATGAAAGTTTTTCATAGTGCTAACTTCACTGTACCAATCAGTAAACATGCTCCTCGTGTTTTCTTGCACTTTAAGAGCATGCTGCTACCATATGTTTAAGAGCACAGTGCGTTCCCTGAAGGCAGCTGTTCCTTATTTTTAAAATTTTGTCAGAATTTACTCAACTACTGATAGTACAGAATTAAAAGAAAATATCTATACATAGAAAAGTTCACAGTAGGTGCTTTCTGATTGCCTTGTTGAAAACCCAGTTCTTGGTTTTTTTATATAAAAAGAAAAATCTTGGATATTGTCTGTAACAGAAAGAAATAGGAGCTTGGTCACAACTATCCGTTGCTTGCACCAACCTTTCTGTTTAAGGATTCTCTTACAATATAAGTGTTTATGACACTGGTTGCCTACTGAATTTGAACAAAACAACAGAATATGGGTATCAGCTACTTTATTGCATATCCCAGCACACTTACTGCATAGTCTTGGAAAAGATGCCAGAAAAAAAGCAAAAAGATTTTTTTTTCCCTGTGTGTTCTTTTTTTGGTTCCTAGGTGTGATAAAATTGAGATCTAGACCAAATACAGTAAATTCAACTCTGATTTTATTTGTAACATGAATGTTCTACCTCAACCCACAATCAGTCACAGAAATAAAAGATGGAAGAAAAACATTTTCTTCAAAAGCACATAATTTCTGTGACATTGCTTACATTGTGCTATGTGGATATTGAATGAAACTGATTTATGGAAGGCAAAAGTTCCCTTGCTTGTTCCTCTGCATCACTTTCTGTGTTCCAGCTGATGATAAAAGATGATGTGGAGAAAACTTAAAATAGTACTTGCTGACTGATCCAGGAAGTTGTGCGACAGATAAAACTGTTGACAGGATTATAATGTTATCTGTATATTGCTAATTCCAGAGCTGTAAGGATTTGCCTTTCAGTTTGGACTACCTGCTATAAAAATAGAAAAAACACAAAGGCAAAAAATTTGCTTATTCCCTCTTTTAAGTTTTTATAGCCAGTGTGCTATAAATCTTTCTTAAACTACAGTTCCTGGAGTTCAGTGACTGCATAAAAATCTTTACATTAGGGTTTATTAAAAAAAAAATAAATCTAGTCTTTGTAGTGTCAAAGGAAGTTTACAAACCTGCCCTAAAATCTCTGCAAATTGAAGTAGGGAAATGGCAATCAAATGAGCAACAATAACAGAAAAAAAAAAAATACTGATTTGAGAACAATTTTATTATTGAAATTCTCCAGGCTGGCAATACCTGTAAATATCTCTTTCAGCTTTCTTAATATGCAAGCACATGACAAGTAGTCTTTGCCTCCTTCCTTCAAGTCTGTAACTGTTCAAGCCACAGTCCAATCCTACCTCTTCTGATGGTGAGTGAGATGTAGCCACAGGGTCTGGTGTGGGCTTTGCACTCCCCATCCATCTCACCTTCATGGACCAAATGCTACGATGGCTGGTGTTAGTGAGAGACTTCCATGTCAGCCTTGGGAGAGGCTGACATCCTCTCCCAAGAATCCCAGCCTACACTTCTACTTGGATTTTCTTTCTTTAGTTCATCATGGGGATCAGCTACTCAGTTCTTCATACAGACATGTACACAAAATGGGTGTTCCATATCAGACACCAATTCAGCTTCCAGGGTTATCAGACAATCAGTCATCAGCAATACCAGCAGATCTGCTACTACTGCCTGAGAACCTGCAGAACACTAATTCAAACCAAATGACAGAAACCAGTGAATGTATTTAGTGCTGGCAGAGCCCACAACAAGTGAAGGGCAGGGAAAAATACCCGTTTTCAAGCAGTCTCCTACACAAAGGAGGACATAGCTAACTCTCTTTGGATGACAACAGACTTTTCTTGAAAGTACCCTTAGGTGCTGTAACAGCAGTAGTGCAGTTTGGGTGTCTTTTTCTTTTCTATGAGCATCCAAGAATCGTTGCTGATTTGCATACAAAGAAGCAATGTTTTACTAGCAGTTCTATAGTGGGACTTATGCCTTCTCAGGGCAGGAAGTGAAAAACTTGTGGAGACAACTGAGTCAGGAGAGGAATAGAAAAGGAAAGTCCAGATTCTGATACTTAAGTATGATTGCATATATTAATACAATTATAGAATTATCTTCATAGAAGCAACAATCCTTGTGTTCACATTGTGTCATCAATTAGTTTAAGCTAGCATTACATTTTGCAGATTAGTCTTCTGAGTCATTGGTCTTATTGGAAAAAAACAATAGTCAGTAAGGTTATGAGAACTTTGTTCAAAATTTTTCTTCAGTTTGTGTCTACTGCATGTTTTCATCCCTTACTGTCTAAAAAGGTTTTGTGGAATATAAAGGATCTGACATGAGAGATATAGTATACAAATTAATAAAAATGAAAATTTACTCAAAGGGTAGCCTGATTAAAAAAAAAATCTTGTGTCTGTTGCAAGTATCTTTTTTGTTATTCTGAATTGAGTACCTAATTCTTTCCAGTATTCTTACCCTCTTCTAATTCTCATTCAGGCCCCAGAATCCTCATGCATGTTCTTCAGTTAAGAAAAAGCATACTAATTGTGTCTATGAGCAGTCTCAAAAGCTATTTCTGAAATATGGGCACTAGAAATGTAAGTGTAAAGACACGATCTAGAAATTTTTATGCCATTGCTCAAGAACAGCTGAACTCGGAAAATTTCAGGTTTAAGCAATGATCTGGTCCTGCTCTTTTTCTGTTCACCTTATTTCCTTGACTGCTTGGCAAGCTGGAGGGTTCCGTAGCAATTTTTATGACTAGATGGATTTTGCAAGGTTTCTGAAGAGGGATATTAGTCATGACAAATGGCCATCGCTCTCACCACTGTCACTAAGGGTCAAAGCAATCCATTGGCTGGACGCCCTGTCTGCACCTCCTCTGTGAAACCCTTTTATCAGCTCTGTTCCCAGAGGCAATTTACCATCAAGCCACAAAAATATACTGGCAAGCTTTGGTCAAGATCTTGCAGGAAAAGTCTCTCTATGCTTCCTACCATAGAACTAGCTCCATTACACCATAATAAGAGACTACAAACTTTCTCTTAGAATAATACTTTTATCTCAGCTGGTTCTTTCACTAGAATAAGAGAAATAAAAAGAGAATTAAAAATAATCAAAACAAACAGAAAATATAAACCAAATGAGCTACATTGTAATGGATATCCAAACAGAGAGGAAGTATGTCTTCTTAGTTCTTCTTCATTGCAGCATGCTTACTGCTGAAATGTCACACAACTGACAAATTCAACCACAAAATACCTTTTTGGCTTTTCCTTTCCCTATAAATGCATCATGTCACAGCCCACAAAGGTAAAAAGGTCATACGGGGATTCTATCTCTTAACTTTGTTGGCAACATTGTGTGGGGAAGATTTTTGTTTCATCTATATTTCGTTCTAAGTTGCAGAGGAGATGATGCCTGTGCTGTTGTTTCAGAAGCTGCCACTGACATGTACTCTCATTACAACTCCAGTCCATTGTGTTTCCAGAAGCATATATTTTGTTTCCCTCATCTCTTGTTTTCCTTCTCCTCCCAAACAACATGTTGTTGTTGTGAAGGTACAAAGTAAAAGATCTGAGTTAGTGCATTATTATGCTGTGGACAGTCTTTCAGTGATGGCACACAAACCAGTATATTCGGGAGCCCAGCAGTAAGACTGCTTTGTCTTGAAATATCCAGTGAATGCGCAGTCCAAGACATTTTTTGGAGGTGTGCAAGTTTTTTTTATTTCTTTAGTTCTGGATTACTTCATATGTATTACTTGCCTAATGGGTGAGCTTAATTTTCTGAGTCCTATTACTCAATGCTTCACCTGCATGCCACTAGTTACATGCAGCTGGGTAAGGTGGTTAGCCCCTCTGCATTAATCAGTACGCAAGTACCTTTGTTCAGCACAGCCAGTCGGCCATTTTCCTCTGTTGAGCGTAGCCTGATACAACCAGAAAACTTTGTGGTTAAAACAAGCAAGCAAGCAAGCAAACAATCAACCAACCAACCAAAGTTATATATGGCTTAAGATACAAGTATCTTGATCTTCCCACTTCCCTTTCTTTCTGACCAATGTTATTGAAAGAATTATTTTTTTTCTTTTATCCTCTATTTGCATAAAAAAACACAGAAAAATAGAATAGCTCAGACTAGAAAATTCCAGGTTAGTTTTGAGCCTAGGACTTTGAAAGACCATCTGGACTAGCCTTTAATTCAAAGTAACTCATGGACATTATGGCTTAATCATTATTTAGTTCTTCAGAATGGTGATATAAATTTTAGGTCATGCTGGAAGCTTAATAAAAGACATCTTAAATTCTTGTTTATAATGAGCTAAGAGTGGCTGAAAAATCTACTGAACCCACTTTTCCCCCCACCCTCCTTGCTTGTACACTGTACTGCTTGCTGTTCACAGAGAATTGTTAAAATTTTATTTCCTACTACATTCTACTCTACCGCGGACAAATTACACTTTTGCAATGCAAAATGTATCTACAGAGCAGATATCCTTGTTTAGATTCAAGTTTGTAACAGTTCATTAGTCTTTTTATTGAAATTATATAATATTTAAGCTCTTCACTTTCTCAGTATTATCGTAAATTATGGTTACTGTGAATCTCCAGCTATATAAATACAGGATGAGGCTAGTGAGTAGTTTTGCCAAAAGAGCAGACAGGGTTTACAGTGAAACGGAAGTCCAACATAAATTAACACTCTTAGATTTTCAACAAGTTTCCTCTCAGAGACTGAGATTATAAACCACAGTTTTATTACTGAGATATTTCTGGCCTATTTCAGCTAAAATAGCATCTACTTTGGGAAAACACATTTTTAAGGAAGATGTATGAGAAGTGAAAAAATCCAGAGGAAGAAACTCAAAGGCTTAATGAACTGGCACAAAACAAAAAAAACCAAAAACAAAACAAAAACAAAAACAAAAACAAAACAAAACAACACAACAACAACAAAAAAAAGGAAGACAAAAGAAGAAAAATCACAGTCTCTGGGAGTGCTTCAGGGGGAAGGGAATAAGCCTCACTCAAATTCATGACAATAGGCCAAGAAATAACAGACCTTAATCAATTTATTTTAACAGTATTCAGGGACTAGCATTATTAATCCAAACCACACCTAACCACAGTTAGGAACTACACAAAATGACAATTCCTATTCTACATAGCTTACTTCTAGTTATAATCTGACAGGAGGGATATGGGTTAGGAGAGAAAGTTATGCATGTGTACTGTACTTAAATGCTCAACGTATTTTCAACAAACCTCGTCAACATGTTCTCACTATACAAAAGTATACATAGCACCAACTCTGCCACTTAAAGGAGCAACTAATTTTCAGAGCGGTCTGAGAGAGATCCAGATTCTCTTTTTGCAAAATGCAGTCATAGGTAAGTCCCTCATCAACTTGTTCGATAAGATTTTTAAAAGGGCTTACAAAGGTTCATGTAATCTGAGATGGACGCAGAGGGGAAATACTGACAAGATATTCTCAAGAGGTCAAAATAACGCAAAAGTTTACTAGGAAACTAGAAAAATCAGAGAAGTTTGGCTAAAGGTTTAGTACAACATGCAATCAACATAAAGCACTCCTCACAGCATTAACTTGGCCCATTCAAGTTAGCAAACTTTAAACCCATTTGATGTTAAGTTGCTCAAAGTATTCCAAGTAGAAGGTATTAGAATAAAGAGAAAGACAGAAAGACAGAAAAGATATAGAAAAGGAGACATTTAGCTACCAACTTCTGGGTTCCAGCAGTGTCCGGATACAAACTCCAAGAGAAAGGTAGGGCCTAGAGAAACGTGATGCCCTTGTGTTTGACCCTTTGGCCTTCCTGGGCCTTCCAGGTCCCTTCCCCAGGGATTTCCAGTCATTTGGCCACTTGGAAGTGGGGTAAAAGGAGAGTAGAGCACCATCTCCAGTGTTGCATGATTGGCAGACACTACGAGGCTTTAGGTCTGGGGTTACACGGCAGCTCACTTCCTCATTAGGGCAAGGCCCAACCTGCCCTTCCCCCAGACAGAGATTATTTGGCCTCAGTGGTTCTACAGTCTTCATTTGTCCCACCTCTCACGCATTGTGCCACTAAAAATGTATCAACTACAATAGAATTACTCCCTTCCTTATTTTCTTTCATTTCCTTTTGAACAGCTGGTAAATTACATTGGAAATTAGACTCTGTCTGTTCTCTTGATTTTCCACAAACCCACCAACCCAAAATGAACCCTGTGTAGAAAGTTCAGATGCTGAAATAGAATATGTTCATGGATATTCAGGCATTTCAGCAGAATGCTGCTTTCAAATTTGAGCTGTCCCAAATGATAATCACAACACAGAAACACTCTGGCACAAAAATGTAGATAGCAGTACATGAGGTTTACTTACAAGACAAATGAAAAAAAGATCTTTCCTCAGTAACAGTTATAAGACAGCTTTTTTCAAGGTATTTTTCCTGGCAAGATTTATGCACATGCATCAACTTCACATGCAAGGTTTTAGAGAGGCAATGAAAACTAGTAGATTTGTCAACCTGTGATCATGTTTTCTGTTTGATGGTTAGATTTGGAATCTCTATTTTATCAGCATTTCTGCCTAGACTTGAGGAACAGAAGGCCAAAAATCTCCTGTGAATGAGGAATCAACTCCCACAGCTTTCTAAAGGAAGCACAGTTTTCTGAAGAAAACAAACTATTAGAGTTGGAATTAGCCCAGCTTGCTCATCTGAACCTGAACAAAATCTTTCTGAAGTATGAAAGTACTTAATGCTTCATGCTTTTATGAAGTACAGAATCAACCTCAAACCTGAACAATTGCATGAGGGGGAGCAGATTTCTACCTACCCCTGTTGTAAGGTGTAGCATTTGATCAAGTTCAGGAAGCTTTATTTGTTTCTAATACCACTCTGTGTTGCAATATCGGACACACAAAGGACGAGACAGACAGCAGAAAGTCAGGCAGGAAAGTTCTATTTTAATTTTTCTGACTCTATATACACTTTTTACAGAAGGCAAAAAAATTGGCTGCACAGGTTGCCACCTCTCCGACCTCATAGGTGAACATCACCATCAATCATATTTCTCCTCCCAGAGGAGAAATATGTAAACAAAGTAGATAATTCTAAATATATACATAGTTTACATAAAGCTGCGTGAGAATCTCTTCTGCAAAATTGCAAACACTCACAAAGCAAGAAAACTTAGGGTGACAACTCTGTACTCAGCAACCTGAACAAATTAGACAGAATTAGAATGCATTTCGGTATGCATTTATCTTCCAGTAAGTACTCATCACTCACCCAAAAAGTTCTCAAATTTAAGTGAAAATCCAACTGATATAAACAAATCGAGATATTCAAGAGATAAGGATGACTGAGTTATTTTGGAAAGTATTTTTCCCACAGAACACCTTTCAGCAACTCAAAATATAATTATTTTGTTACTACTAGGCTGTCCTTGTAGAGCTTAAATCAAAGAACACTGAGAAGATGGATTTAACTGGAACAAGGTGCAAGAAATACTGACCCTCAGAAGCTTCCCTCTAAACAGTTCCTTTTTCCAGAGTGGGAATTTAGTCCATTTCCATCTTTTACAGTCATACATACCAATTAAATGGAAGGGATTCAGAGGTGTGCATGTCACCTAATGCACATCTCTGCCACCACAATATCAAAGCCTCTGCTCTTCTGCATCTCCCTGGAATTAGGGTCGTAACTTCCAGCACAAAAGCAAAGATTATCACACTCATTAGGAAAACTATCAGGCCTCTGATTTAGCAGTGCCTCACTGCCTTGATTGCACAGTTTTCAAGTATGTGTTCCTGTTAGTATGTATACTTGAAAAAAAAACAATATGGAATATAAGAGACAACTTTTCTCATTGTCTGGGTTTAAGAAAGTTTTAAAAAGTGAACACTCTAAAATGACTTACCTCCCCTTAGTTTTAACCAATCCCCTACCACCAATAAGGAGAAATTAAATACAAGTAGATATGAGTGAAAAAATAAGTTTTCTGACAAGCAAAACAGCAGCAGGAAAAGAATTATAACACTAAACAATCATTAGATACAAAATTGCTAAATCTCACAAATTGCCTGAGAACGAAGAGACACCCAAAATGGCACAAATACCCTTTCCAAGATGGTGCCCACCATAGGGGACCTCAGTAGGGAGACAAAGAGAAAATGGTGTCTGATCCTCCCCCCAGTACAGTGCCCTCCATGCAATCAAGTGGTCTGGGAGACAAAGGGAAAGGTTGGTGGAAAAGTTCCTGGGAAAGAAGGACCTTGCACAGTAGTTCTAGTCGCAGATGAGTTGCCAGTGTGGTAAATGACATGATTAAAAATTCGTGTACTTTAAAATATGGTTTATATAAAATGAATTGGAAAAATGTGTAACATAACTGTGGTTGAGCCCAGGCGTGTGCAGCTCCGAAACCCGCTTATCAGATCACTTCTTCAAGGAAACAATAAGCGTGGCCAGAGACATTAACAACAGAAGAGACGTAGCCGGCTCCAAGATGGCTCCTTAATCACTGCATCCTGCCGGCCATCGACATCTGATATGGATCTAGACCTGGATAGCAGGACAATCAGTGATACCGGGAAATCCATTCAGCCACCGAGTCTGAACAGGAAACCCTTTCAGAACCCTGAGCACCGAACTTACACATGAACACTACTCCAAGACTTACAAAACATTTCGCCCGAGGATATGAAAAACCATATAAAAACGGGACCCAGAAACAGTACGATGTGGACAGGGTGAATCAGTCTCTTGGGGACTGTCACGCTGCCATCCACACTGGTGTTGTTTTTTTCTTTTATTGTGGCTTTTCCTTTTTAGTGATGGGATTGTTTTAATAAATTGTTG
>VXBB01015567.1:17480-44502 GCA_013399915.1 Illadopsis cleaveri
AAACCTAATCTAACTTTTTTTTTTTTTAAAGTCATAGAGATAATCCAAAAAGTGATTATCCTTGCTTGGCTCTTGTTATTTTGTTTATTTCTGGTTGTTGTTTTCTTGTAAAGAGAGGGGGGGGGTTTGTTTGGTTTGGTTTGGTTTGGTTTTTTGTTTGTTTGGTTGGGGTTTTTTTTGTTTGTTTGTTTGGGTTTTTTTAATTTTATTTTTTTTTAAGGAAGAAGGAAAACTTCAAGTAAGTACAGGAAATACGTATAAGACTTTTCTGTAAAAAGGGTATTGTCCAAACTAGTAAGCATTTCATTACTAGAAGAAAGTTGCATTTTTTCCTAAGTGTAATCTGAAAGCCATATTTTAAATAATAACAGCAACAATATTCATTCATGTGTGTATAGTAAGCAAAAAATATTGCATCAATTTTTTCTCTGCATTCAGCAAAAGATTCTTACTAACACAGATGAGAGCACTGTTATACTAACAATAAGGCAATATAAAAAAAAGTATCTGTTGTTTAATTTCATTTTACATTTGGTTGTTTTTATGTAAGTTGCATTTCCCTAAGAAAGCAATAAATTTTATGTGGTAATGTAACAGCTTATGCAAACACAGCATTTTACATTCAGATCTATCACACAAACAGCTGTTAATATTTATATTGGTGTTAATTAAGTCTGTGATGGTATTAATTTAGATAAGGAAAGCTGACCAAATCCCAAAGTGCTATGGGATTTTTAACATATGTCTGAAAAAAATAATCAGAGACTTGCAAATGAAAATGTGGTGTAAGATCTCACTCTAAAGATAGCACCTTCATGACGTCCAGCCACTGAACCTCATTACCAGTCATCTGCAATATCATCATGGCTATCAGCTAATACAATATGAAACAAAACCCTCTTGTTCAGAGAGATGAAGATTAACTACTAAGTCACACTGACACTCCAAACAAGGAGATAGCTGGCACAACCTCACCACGAAGTGCATTAGAGAGGTAAATAACCTCATTATTCAACAGATTAAATCTGATGGAGAGGGTTGTTCAGAGTATAAGTCTCCTCAATTAGAAATTTACAGCTCAAACTTTCAATTTTGCAATACAAAAAAAATTTAATGGACTCCCCAAAAATAATATTAGACATGTTATATTATATATTAGATCCAGAAAATTGGGAAGGTGTTGGAGATAATCAGTGCAGGAACTTATTCACCCATTTAAAAAAGCCAGTACCAGGTCTTCAGAAACATTTAACTTTTCTATTGCAACTGTGGTGTCCAGCTTCTGTTCCTGTAAATTTCCCTCATCCTTTCTAAGTTAGAAATTTTCCAGTGTAAATGAGTTTCTGTGGATTTTCCATATTTTTTCGCATATTTTGATGCCTGAGTGTATGGCAGCCTACAAAATACTGAGCAAGGAAGATCCTATATTCCAGTCAGTGAGTTGTACTGTAGCAAGATTTATACACAGATTACCTTCATAAAGCTTCTGTCTGACCAATGCTGATAAAATGTATCCCTTTCTGGAGAGTATATTATTCCTGAGTGGTTTGGATTGCATCTTGTTTCAATTAGTTCCGGGGTTTTTTTTTCAAATCCTTGGCACAGATATCCAGCCAGGATATGGAACTTTGGTCTTTCCTTACAGTTTTGGCTCTGGCTTCAGAGACTATCTACCCTGCAGTGGTGGAAAGGCAGGAGGTGAGCTCAGATGCTGGACACTTTCCCACTTTGAGCACTCTGCTCAATTATTAATCTGCTCTCAAGTGAGGCAGGGGGTGGCCCTTTGGCACTGTAAATATGAGCCAGTTCATGCCACTTGGCTTTGAGGCATTGTTAGTTTCAAAGACCCCTTTATTTATCAGGAGCAATGTAGCTGTCAGCACAGCAACTGGCTTTTCAGGTTATCAGGTTCTGTTTGCATTGACTTTAACATCACCTATTCCACTTTTTCTGTTCATACCAATCTCTGGCAGGGGGCATGGCCTCCTCTTCTCTGAGATTTTTTGGAAATGATGCACTGCGGAAGGAGTAACGACAGCTGAGTCATGATGTTTCAACTCTGAAAGGATTTCTGGCTTTCTTTTTGCTTTTATTGTAAAAGAAAAAGTTAGACAAAAAACTATTCAGAAAGACTATCCAGATTCCTGTGATCCACTTAAGTAAGTGTAACAGAATACACTAGTTTTCATACTGTATATCTAGAACGAGAGTGTGGGGATAAAAATTACTAAACTAAGGAAAAGATATTAGATCAACTTTTTTTTCTTATGAACAGGCATAAATTAATAAATTTAATCTTAAATCAGTAGAGTATAATCAATATTAGCCTTATAGATCATCAGTATAAGCCTGGAAATTGCTTCAGTAGATCTAAATACTAGAAGGGAGTCAACTCTGTTTCAGCCATTAGCAATCTAAATTCATCATCAATGCTTTAATGTATGAGTTCCAATAATACAGATGGTACTCTAGAGAAAGAAATTAATTTTTGAAAAGTTTAATAACATATTTTCCTGTGTTTTATACAGTTTTGGGGTTTGGTTGTTGATTTGGTTTTTTGGGGTTTTTTTGGCACATAAGTAATACAAGAAGCTATGTGGTGAAGCTGACATGTTGGAAGGAAGGAATGCTATCCAGAGAGATCTTCACAGGGTTGAACTTCATGTAAATCTCATGAAGTTCAATAAGATCAAGTTCAAGATCATCTCTTCTCTCTGGTGACTAAAATGTCAGGACCTGAGGGAACAGCACGTAGCTGTTTAGGGTAGGTTAGGGAGGTTTAGATTGGATATTAGTGGTTGGGCATTGGAACAGGCTCCCCAGGAGAGCGGTCCCAGCACCAAGCCTGACAGAATTAGGAAGAATTTGGATAATGCTCTCAGACACAAGGTGTGATTCTTGGGGCTATTCTGTGCAGGGTCAGGAGTTTGACTTTGATGATCCTTGTGGGTTCCTTTTAACTCACATGTTCTAGGATTCTAGCATACAATGTCCCCGAACTTGGGTCAGGGCAATCCCAAGCACAAGTACAGGCTGGGGGGAAAACGTACTGAGGGAAGCTCTACAGGGCTTGGGGGTGTTATTTGATGAGAAGCTCAGCATGAGCTGGCAATGTGCATCCACAGACAGAAAGACAATTGTGTCCTGGGCTGCACCAAGAGCAGCATGGCCAGCAGGGTGAGGGAGTGGATTCTGCTCCTCTATTCCTCTCTTGTGATACCCCACCTGGAATACCACATCCAGGTCTAGGGCCCCCAATATAAGAAGGATGTGGACTTGTCAGGGTGAATCCAGAGGAGAGTCATGAAGATGATCAGAGGGCTGGAGCACCTCTCCCATGAAGACAGAGAGAACTGAAATTATTCAGTCTGGAGAAGACTCCGGGGAGATTTTATACCAACCTTCCCATACCTAAAGGAGCCAACAGGAGAACTGGAGAGGAATTTTTGACAATGCCAGGCTGTGATAGTGCAAGTGAGAATGGCTGTAAGTTGAGGGAGGGTACTTTTAGATTAGATATGAGGAAGAAATTCTTTACTCAGATGGTGGTGAGGCACCAGAACAGGCTTCTCAGAGAAACATTGGATGCTCTGCCCCTGGAGGTGTTTGAGTCCAATTTGGATGGGGCTTAGGGCAAACCTGGTCTAGAGGAAGATGTCCTAGCCCAAGGCTGGGAGATTGGAGCTAAGTGATCTTTGATGTCCCTTCCAATGAAAATCATTCTGTTATTTTATGAATAAAGTTGTCTAGTAAATTTTAGCCTTTTCTCTTTTCTTGTCATTCTCAAATGATAGTCAAAGAAAGTATTTTCAAAATAATTCAATATATATTATTGACTGCAGGTGTTGACCTGCTGACTGCAGGTGTTATATGTGTTCAATTAAATGGAAAATAAAAACTAAAAAAACAAGTTTTTATCTCAGTCTTTTTCTATGGTTAAATTGATGATGAGTGTGCAGTTGAAAGAAAAACAGATTTAAAAAGACACAGAAATGTTACCAAATGGTTATATTATTCACAGAATATATGTATTGACAGTTATAGTACATAAAATCTAAACAAAAAGGAGAACTCAAATAATTGGACAAGTATTCAAATTTTGTATTTAGCAAAGAGCAAGGAAAAGATCCTTGTGCTACTTGCATGCAGATGAATTAGGAGCAATTACATGAAAAATGTGGTTTCAAATAGCATAAAAACCCAGCAGAGGTAGTTCATACTTTATCAATGACTGCATGCAGCAAATGATACTTAAATAAAATCTTCATCCTCCTAGTATAGCAGTTTCCAGATCAATCTTTGATTGCCACAGTCCTCTTTTTTTGAGAGGAACAAGATTCCTGATTTTAACTTCACTTGAGGAAAGAGGTCAAGAGCCAAGTGGAAGAAGAAGCCATACAACCACAATTCTCATCAGTGTGAAAGCCAGCCTTCAGGAGCTCAGGGAATCTCAAGACACCATTCTTTTATTTTTCCCTTTACCACAGAAGAAGCCAAACCCTTTAGTATACCCAGCTATCCCTCATCTTCAGGTAATCTGGGGAAGAAAGATATCACTGTTAGCTGTGTCAGTGAGACTTTTAACTTAAAAAAAGGTGCATTACTTTTAATCATCCCTTTACATCAGCCTTCTAAGCATTCTGGATGAATGCAGGACTTTTGCAGATAATATATGATGGTGAATGTCTGAGACTCCATTGCTAATAGCCCTGAGATTATAACTTATCCACTTGGAATAAACTAAATTTGTTTTATAATTAAAATCATTTGTACTATGTCTTTATTGTTCCCCAATATTTTCATCAGCCCTTTACTGTGTACCCATTCAAGATTCAAATAATTACACAGGAAACTAAAGGGGCTATTAATATTTATAGCACACCTAGACACATTATTCTGGAGGTCAAAAGAACACAGCATTTGGCATAACACTGCAATTGAGATGTGCTACTGAACACCTAGGAGTGCTTGACTGCTATAACAAATTATACAGCCACTCGTTCTACACACTTTTTGTTGCTATTATCAGTTAAATTCTCAAAGCAATAATGCTAAAGTACACACCTGGAAACAGTCAATTGAAAAGTCTTCCTCCACAAAGGAATAGGAAAATACTGTAACTAAAATATGTTCAATTAGTATTTGTTTGTTTCTTGTCAGTAACATCTTTTTGTGTTGAAAATGGACAATGGAAATACAGATTTCACTCTTCAAAGAGGATTGCAAACTCTGGTAGTACATATGGGCAATACATACTCAATTTTTAAGGTCTCTTACACGAATTCCTGATGTTACTAGATTTGCTCTCTGTGTTACGTCAGTAGAGCCTACATAGGATTTTTCTCAAGCTCACTTTTTTTTTTGGCATGTTATATTCATTCCACAATTACAGTTTTCCTTATTATGATGCTTTGATTACTTACAAACATTAAAAACAGTCTTCCGATTATGGCATATGTCATATGCTATACTATACATGTAGCATATTAAGATTTACATAAAGCTGAGATACTCCCATCTACCCACTGAGTTTCTCTCACAGCCATTTCACTTAATGCATCATTCCTATTAAGTGTCTGCCTTAAGTGGTCAGGGGTAAGCTTAAGAGACCTGAATTCTCTGGAGGAGATTGTTTTCTAATTTAGGCATGCAAATGAGGTGCTTGATGTTAGATAGTGTGAAAAATTACACTATGTATTAAAAAGCAAACTTTCTGACAGACAGACTTTATACCATAAGGCACAGTTCCTTTTGAGAAAGAATTTCTGTAATGGTTAACAGCCACAGAAAACTCTTAGTATTACTTTACATATAGAACAGCTGGTACACCCACACACACACAAAAATGTATTAAAGAGCCTTGTCAGTTAGAAAATGTAAATACTTCAGTTAAAAAAAAAAAAAAAGTTCTGCACACTTACTTTTCTTTCTTTTATAAACATTTCAGCTAATTGCTTACAGCTTTAAAAGCCTAGTTTTTTTCCCCAAAGCATCCTAGAGTTACAAGCCTTTATCTAGGTTTAGTAATTGTGGCAGAATGCCATTTTCACTAAGTGATCAGTAAAAAGATGTCAGCCGAATCTGATGTAATAAAACAAGAAATGTCTAGAAACTGCCGATCTATTTGGGCTTAGTGCAGAATCTCCCATTGAATGAGTAAATAAATAGTTCTATTTGCCTCAAGTAAAAGCATATGCTTAATTTGTGTCAAAATGTTCTCCTGAAAAGGTTGCTAAATAATCCACAAAGGAATGACCTGTCAGGACACAAAACTGAGTATATGGGAAAAAATAGCAGATTGTGTGTGTCAAAACTGCTGGCCTGTATTTTGATATAGTTTAGAAGTTATCTAAAATCCCTTTGGATTAGATTCTCAGTGACAAATTTCCAGATAATGGGGTGTCATAATACTCACAAAATTCATTAAGACACAGGATTTCTATTAATAAACACACGACTGTGTCTTCAAAAATCTCTGTAATAGGATTCATTTAGAGTTTTTTGGAGACAATGAAGAGATTTCCCCACAGCCCCTGATGATCTATGTATATAACTAACTAAGAAATTAACAACTTTCTTCCATTTCCAAGTAAAAACCTTAATTCTGGGTGAAAGAAATCTGGTAGGGAAAGGAAATCTCTGAATAAGTTTCACACTCTCTAAGATCTGGACTGGTATGTGAAGCCAAACATCTGAAACTGTAAAAGACTGTTGTTAAACTTATAGAAACACCCAATTCCTGAATTTCTTATTTATTAAGTCAGTAAAGGCTCTCAACACTGTCAAGATATTCTCCTATGTTTCCCTCAGGATGAAGAACTCACAAGGCACTATAGGCATATCAAGTTTGATAGTTTGAAGATTGAAAGCCTCTATTTTATCATGTTAAAGTGACAGATCTATGATTCAATTCATATGCATTTACATAGCTTAAATCATTGGCAGATCATATAAAGAAAAAACAATGTATTTCCTGAACGCTCTATCTTAAAATACCTCCCTACTCAGAATGCTTCATTATCAATTCTGTTCTATGTATGAGAGAGTCCTGATTTGCTGTTTACTAGCCATGAGTTTTTGAAGTATGGGAATTTTTTTCAATAAAAATAGCCAGAACAACATGGATATTCATATTGCAAGGCTGCTGTAAAATGAGTAAGTTGACATCAAGCAGGGCTTGGTAAAACAATTTCTGAACATATTGGGAGTAGGAGGGATTTAAAGAAAAGAAGTGGCATGAAAAGGAAATACTGAATCCAACTGAAATGCTTCAGTTCTTCAGAGTTTAATCAGTAAAACAGCCTATTTTTAATAAAGCTGCAGCAAATTTACAATTGAAAAGTTTATTATTAGGTTTTTCTAGAGTTCATTTTTTAATTTTCACTTATAAAATTATCCCCAGTCATAATGATATAAAATCGGAAGCATATCGATTTATTTCACTCAATCCAGTGAAATAGGTAATATTCCAAGAAATAATCAGAATGAAAAGTGTTTGTTCATATACAGGAATATTTAGCAGGTAGTGTCAGGTAGACATTAATGACTTTGTAAAGTTTCTAGCATCATTCAAGCATATATAGTGAAGGCTGGACTTTGATTGGTCTATATTTATTTTTTTTTAGTAGAAATATACGGAAGTTATTTAGTATCAGCAAATCTTGTACAATGTGATGACCTGCAAATGAACATAAAAATTAATTTCAGATGTTGCACACAATTATAAGAATGTTCCCCACACTCTAATATTTATGTAAGCAATAGTGGCAATTAAGGCAGCTTGCAAGACACAATATCTGTGTCTGATTTCTAGTGAGAGTAGGTAATATTGGGGGTAATGTACTGATCTTGGACCCAAGGGATTCCTAGCTTTTTGACAGCTTTACCACAAATGTCCTCTCTGACCCTGGAAAAGTTTATTAGGTTCAAATCCACAAAGAAGTATAGTCATTCTGTTGTGGAAATAAGAAAGATAAAATTGAAAAATAAATTCAAAATATAAATCCTTGTATAGTCTAGTAAGTTAGCCACAAATATTTCCCAAGTATCTAAATTCTGCTTCTGAATACATCCAGAACTTTTTTCTCTATTGCAGGTCTCAACAGACCAGCCTTCATTTTACCTTATCTACCTGATCAAGATTCATGGAGTGGATATGGGTTAAGCAGACTGCTCTAAAACTCAGTAGACAGTACAGCATCTAAAATCTTTGATGGATTCAGCCTTTAATTTTGCAGTGTTACACTACCTCAGCTGCAAAGCAGAATTTTTTTTTTCTGTGTTTGAATATAGATCACATTGTACATTTTTCGAGATTGCTCATTAGATGCATTCACGTGGGGTTCTGCTTCTAACTCTGTTATGCCTCGCTTTCTCTTACTCTGTTTAAACATTTAAATATCAGTTTGGGACAGAAGGCAGGTTCAAAGTTTTAGGCTCTAGATCTACACATAGTAAATGTGGATATGCTAACTTACTTGAAGGCAATTTGTGTTTTAAAAAGACTACTAAAGCTTTCATGAGAAAAATAGCTCTAAATGGTAGTTGTGCATTGGCAGCTGTGAATCTAACCATAAAATGGAGCAAAACGGTATTTGGTTTGGCATTTTTGGTTTATTATTTTTTAATCAATAGAAAAAAA
Organism: Illadopsis cleaveri; assembly: GCA_013399915.1. Taxonomy (NCBI): domain Eukaryota; kingdom Metazoa; phylum Chordata; class Aves; order Passeriformes; family Timaliidae; genus Illadopsis; species Illadopsis cleaveri. Next base: position 26,122 of record VXBB01015567.1, read on the forward strand.
ATACTGATTTTAAAGGCTTAATCAAGATCTGTAAAGATTGCTAAATGTTTGGTTTCTGTTGGATCTAACATAATCCAGGGCATTTTTAGAATTTATCCCATAAAATACACTGTGCAGTGAATTTTGTTGTCTAATAGATTAAAATGTTTTATAAAATTCTCAAAAGTCTCAGTAACTCTTTCAGAGAATCAAAATCTGGGCATATTATCAGCAAATCAAGTATCTACCACATCTGATTAAAAAACTATGAAAATGGTGGGATTATTTTCTTGAGACATGAGTCTCTTTTGAGAAAATTGTTTTAAACAAACACAACTAAATCTTTTGCAGGCAGAAAGTTGGTGGAGTTTTTCTTTCCATTTGCTGTGTGTATTCCCATTAATGATTAGAATATTAACTAGCATGAACATAACTAAATATTCAAATGTGGAGGGCATGTTTGGATAATATCATGGACTTTTTAATAAATTTCATATAGTGAAGTTTCCTGTAGTTACAGCTAATGGGACTTTAAAACAGTCTTCAAGCAAAAGCAGCCATGCTGCAGATCTGTATCATCCTGATCATTGCTTTTGCATTTACATACACAGATTACATTTGCATATCTTGACGACTTATACATTTTAACTGAATTTGATTCCACAGGAGTGTTTATATCAAGGGAACATGAACATTTTAAATTCCAACTTAGTTCTAAATTATTGATTTTAGGAGTACTGTGAAGGTTTTGTGCATTACTCAACTTTATGTAAAATGGCCAGCTAATGACAATGTTTAATTCCGAACTCTGTGTTCCACTAGATTTATAGAGCTCTCTCAGTTCTGAGCTAGAAGCACAGATATGACTTTGTAAAAAATTTATACAACATAACATTTTATCATTTTGTTAATTTCTTCAGGATAATACAGACATGTCTACATGGGCTGCAGTACTTCAAAATCTGAGACTATTTTTGGTTTAGTAATTTTAGACGGCATTATGCTTTTATGAAATATATTTGTAACCTGAAATCCAAAAATGACAGACATGGCCTCATCAGTCAATTTAAACATAATATCAAAATGGTGTTTCTGAAATTACTTCTCTGAAATATTAAATCACAGAAATGTTAACAGTAACATTCATTCTTCCCTTTGAGATTGCTTTGGACTGTCTAATTTGAAAAGAATCACACAATCTGGATTTTCCTTTGAAAAAGAATGCAAGACCCAGATTGCCGCTTTTTGTGGTAAGGAAGAAGATACATATTATCCTTCATACTGGAAGAATAAATGGTACCATCAAGTTCTCACTGATGTGAACTGAGACTGATTATGCATAGGATATAAAAAGAAGACTTGATGGGAAATGGAATTTCAGGAAATTACACTATTTCTTCAAAAAAGGAGGGAAATGCACAGTAAAATCTCTGAGGAGTGACATGTGCCACAGGGACTGATATTTACAGGAGCATTTCAGGAATTTTAATATTCAGACATGGAGAGGCTACCCTTCTCAAATAACAGATTTTGCTTACATAGCCTAACAACATTTTAGGATTCATGCTAACTTAAACATGGAATTTTAACCTAGGAAGTAGTAAGTGAAGTCCAACAAATTCTGAAATATATGGAAACATGAAAAAGAGATATACATGAATGGAGGAAAATAAAACATAAGGATTTTAAAAACAAAACCAAAATTAGGATGTAAGTAATAGGCATGGTGTTTCAGAAGATGGATTGCAGTAGTTCTTATTGAGGACTATGTTAAAGCTAAACCAAATAACTAAAATGCCTAACTAATAATTCAAACAGGTTGGACAAAAAAATAAAGTAATAAAGGTTTCAATTTCAGGACAGAAGGAAAGGGAGAAAACTGTTAGACACCAAAAAACCCTAACAAATTTTTTGCCAATTTTTTTTTTTTTTTTTCCCCTCCACAGTTATGAAACAGAAACCTTTAATGAAGAAGTTGCTCTGGAGAGGTATGTTTAGGAACCATACTAATGGGACCTTCCTCTAGTCCCCAACATCCAGAACTGGATTGCAGTAATTGTCTCTGTTAGAATGAGAAAGAAAGAAAGAGTGAAAGAANACATGGATGTGGGAAACTAGTTTTCTGACATCCATATGAAAAGAAGTGCCCTCATAGGTATCAGGAGGTCTTAAATATATTTGAATGCATCAGTTGAAAGTTTTATGTAAAATATAGTTTATGAAGTGGCAAAGGTGCTGGTGCTACTTTAGAGTTACTTACAGTAAGTAGAAGGTGGGAGAAGTACAGGGGCTGATTGTAAAAAATTAGCTTATACTGACTAATAATGAGCTGATTCAGTTCACTTTAAATTGCAACACAAACAAAAATGAATGTATGGCTGAATTCAGGGGTTGTAGAAGAGCAAACTTCAGGAAACTAAGAAATTAGTTATTAGGGTTTACTGAACCGGATAATTCAAGGATTCGAACCTAGTGGCAGCATGGTATTAAGTCAAAGGTGCAAACACTGTCTGAAGTTTGTATTGCAAGCAAGTGCAAAAAAAAAAAAAAAGTCTTAGCAGGAAAGAGCTAGAGACTTCTCTGGAGGAAGAAACACCTCACATAGGATATGAAGACTGAATAAAGTGCATAAAAGGAATAAAAAGAGGGATTGATCAGCAAGGAGAGCTCTGTCTCCGAGGTCAAAAAGGGCGAAAATAAAACAAGAATGGACAAAAGCCTAGTTGAGTTGAAACTTGGAAAGAAAATTAAAACAAGTAGTGAAAGTTCTTCAATCATATAAATAAATAAGGGCAGGAAAAGAGAAAACTGAGTTACACATAAAAATGTTGACAAAGGAGCTATTATAAATAAGACAGCAGAACCAAATACTCTAAAACAATGGTAAGACATGACAGAAATCTCTGATCAGTCACTAAGAATGAAAGTAATATAAATTAGTATATTCAAGGCAGAAACAAAACTTGAAATGCTTATATGAACTTGGTGAAATATTCAATAAGCTCTGAAACACAAATATTAAACAAATAAGTAGATAAAAGTGAAAATGAGGGATAAGTGATTTCAGCTTGCCAAACACTTTTTACTTGTAAAAAGACTTCTAATATCTATAGTGCAAAAAATTAGCAAGAAATTATTGGTAAGAAACAATGAAACTGATGAAATAATAACTTGTGAATCATAAGAAGTGTGCAGGAAGTCACTGGAAAAATGCAAAATGATATAAAAACAGCATCTTTCCAGAATCCAAGATTCTCATATTCTAGAAGAGTTACTGCTTTTAGTCAGTTTCCTAATTTGATTTTTTTTTTTTAGACTTATTTTAAGTTCTATTTATCTACACAATTTGGTTTTTTGAAAAAAAAAAAGTCTACTGTGACCGCTAGGTTTACAATATTTTATGATTTGTGATTTAATTATAAAGCAAAGCTATTCTTTTCAGCCACGTATTTCCTTTCTATGTAAGAATATTGTACAGAAGAAGAAGTACTTCATATGTGTGGGGCAGTATGTTTGATCTTGGATTGTGAGAACTGACTTTACTCTTAATGGCATAACAAGTCATAATGTCACTCTGGGATGGGTGTACAGGATGACTCTTCCTGAGTCCAAGCTGTTGGTTTAGAGTTAGATGTTGGGAAATATAGCTACCTGAGAGAAAGATGTATTTCTATAAATCCTGAAGGGTTAGAAGGGTTAGAATATCATTACTATTTGTAACAACTCCTGCTGAGTCGTTTCTTTCCTCTTCAGTGGCTTATGGGAGGCATTTGAAAAGTACTTGTGCTTTTTCGCAGAAGTTTTCAGAGACGGATTTTTATTTTATATTTGAGTTCCAGGATGAAAAACTTTAGGAGTTCCATAAGTTCCTTCTGATGAGTCATGTTAGAGAACTCCCTGTTAGACTCATTTATGTAGTCTCTGCTGACCTGGCTTACTAGTCTTTTTTCTGCTTTTTGGTTTAATAAGTCTTTGGTTGCACTCACCTAACATTGTATAGATTTTCTCTTCAAGAATTAGGAATAGAAAGCCAGACTTCTCTTTCTGACTATAGTATTGTCTGTTTGGGGTTTTTAGAAATATTTTTAATCAGTCACTGTTAATGTTTGGAGCAGTGTAAATACTCACAGTTCATTCACTAGAGAACATCCAACCTGATTTTCATTGCTATTATTTCTCTTTATATCTTCATGGAAAGCAGCTGTAAATATTTTGGACAGCTTATGAAGGAAAAACTAAGAAAAGATAGAGAAGAAAACACCCATCTATTGTTGCGGTGCATAACTAGGGTTTTTTTAATTTTGTATATGTTTCTTCTTTATTTGTTGTAATGGTATAGCCCTACCTACCCTCATCCCCAAATTCCCCGTGGTTTCTCCCTGAAGCAAATACCGATCACCCTGATGTTCACCCATTTGCCCAGGTAGCCCAAAGCACCCACCCATGCCCCATTGTCTTGTTAGGTATCCATGTCCCAAGCCACACCCCCACCATCTCAGGGATTGGTCCGAAAGTGATCCCCTGCCCAGAGTACTCCTGAAGGTACTTAAGGGGAAAACCGAGGCCCAGTCGGTCTCTTGCTTCCCTTCGGCTCTGGCTGTGGACCCCCAAGGAATAAACATCTGCTAAACCCACGCCGGAGTCTGTTCATTCTTCCAAGGCCTCAGACCACGCTGCCAAGCTGAGATCAGAGCGAACCCACTGAACGTTCATTGTGTCCTGTCCCAGAGCACAGCTAGCCGGTGGGCAGCTCAGGGACAGACATAATCTATGACAAATAAACAGGAAGAAAAGATAAAATGATAGAAAAAACAGAGCCTGAACTATCACAGGTCCCACTTGGAGAGGACTATCAGCTCACGGAGGCCTAAACTCAACATTTTTTGTCAGCAGCTTGCACTGACTGCTAAGGCCTTTCTCCTGCAGCTCTCAGCTGGAAGGACGTGCATCCTACCGAGCTATAAAGAAGCAAGCTGGAGTGCACCAAGACGGAAGTGTGTACCTTACCAAGCAGGACCAGCAACCAGAACCAGGTACTACCTCTGCGTGGTGTCTTATTTCTTGTATTTTATCTGCAGCAGCTCCTTTCCCTAACTATTCCTCTTCTCCCACATTTGATAAAGAAATAAATCCTCTCAGAAGATTTTGCTCTTTAGAGCAGGAATATAATTTTTCCCAGAAGTGTCTGTATCTGGTAAATCCTAATTGATTGGACAGGCTGTACAGATAATAGGCAGATGAATAAAATTTACAGACGCCCTGGTTTTTATTTTCATTTCATAGACTGATCCTCTGAAAATGGAATATCAAAGCTCCAGATGAAAATCCTTTATTTACATAGAAATTTCTTATAAGGGGATTTTACCATGCCCCATGCACAGCTGGGACTGTGCTGCTATCTTGAGCAGCAAATTTTAGGATGATGTCCAGATTCAGTGTATTAGCTGGACAACTAGAAAGATGAGAGCCTGTTTTGAGGCTAGGTATCTTTGAATAGATCTTGTTTGAATTTATATCTTGTGCTGGACTGGAGGGTAAGAAGATTGGGTTGGGGGGCTGACATTTTTTAGTGACATTTAAAATACAAAGCTTTGATTCATTTCACAAGAGGTTTCAGCCACGGATCAAAGCTATTTATGGAAGTAGAAATGAACCCTGTTCTTCTAGCAGGAGGACTAGTGGATGACTTTGCTTTGACCTATTCTCCAGGTGTCCACAGAGTAAATAACAATGATCTAAGATGATTTTTCCATCCGAACAGAAACACTGTTCATTCATCACTGTCTCTAAATGCACACAGAGAAGGCAGACACCTCCTTGCTATACACCTTCTCCTTCTCAGTATTAGCAATGTTGAATAACACAGGTATGATAACATTCTCCTCTATACTCATTTTGCAGGCAGCAATCAACTTTTCTTTCTTTCTCTTTCTAGACCAACATGAACCCCCCTAATGTTTTCAGTACATATAAAATAGACCATAAATAATCATGGGTCTCATTTGAAGTTTCAAATTGTCTCATGTATGTCTGTCTATGGTTTTCTGTCAATATTGCCCTATATTTTAATCCATGCATCTGTCCATTTTTTTTTTCAAAAGTTAATCTCAGCACTCTAGTAAATGTCAGACCTGAATACCAGTTCCCTTTGAGAGTAATTCCCTTCATTAAGTCTTACCATACCCTCAGAAGACCATATTTCCAAACTATTTTGAATATATTAAAAGAACATTTGAAGCAAAAAGCTGTAAAGTAATTAATTACAATTTAGGTACAGTTAATTCTTTATTTATTCTCTCATAACAGCATTTTCCTTATGATTTTTTTGTATATTTCTTTCTATCTTTAACCTTGTGGGTTAATTATCTTTAATAGGGCTTCTTATACCAAACAAACTACTGGATCTGGACAGTGTATAGTTTTTAATTTAATTGAATATATTTCTGTTTGTGAAAAATGTAGAGAGAATTATAGAGCTGAAACAAGTAACCCAGCAACTTTTTTATTGTCCTTAGGAAGGGACAGGGATGCATCTATGGGAACTGGGGAGAGGGGAAAGTGCTGTAAAAGTGAAAGTTTAATCAATGTCCTAAAAGGGCTGTTAATACCATCATCATATCAGTTCAAGCTGATAGACTCTTGACATTTATTTACAAATACACTCAGTATATTTTGATCTGATGCAGGCAGGTAAGCTCCCAGAGAATAAATGCAGCTCAGAACACTTTTTAAACTTGGAAACACAAGGGATGGGGAAAATCTTTGTCATCCAATATGCACCCAGTCTGATCCCAAAAAGGAAAATGTTGAAGCCTACTCAGACTTCTATAAAAGTTAAAATATTGTCTAAAATCATTGAAATAGTCACATAAAAAGAATAATTTCCCATATTCCTTGTAAATCTCTTACTTTTTCATCAACACTTCCAGAAAACAGGGACTTAGTTGTAAACTGTTTATAAAATATCCTAGACTTATCTTTCTCAAACATTAATAAATTATCAGAGTTAACCAATGGCACTTCAGCTAACTGTAATTCTTTACTAACTTAATCATAAAATGTTTTAAAGACTTGTTAGAATTATTCAATGAACTCTATTAATAAAGTACTAATAACTTAGCACAGTCAGTAGAAAATAGAAGGCATTATTAACATAGAGTAAAAAGAAATAAGAAGCATCAATTAAATTTCTTTATCCCGCTTCAGGCTTTAATTTTCTGATTATAGTATTGATGTAATTTTTTATTTCTAAAGTCAATGTCTGAGGAACAGTTTCCTCTAAAAAAGACTCAATTTTATGAATCTTGGAGAACTACTGTGTCTTTCGTTTTATTTTCCTAGAGAGATATTAATTACTTGAAGAGGTAATTTCTTGGTCTTTCATGCAATTGTTTATAACTATCATGCATATACATACGCATTTGTATATATAACATATAATGCAGGCATGATGCCTTGCACATGTTTTCCAGTTGTGTATCATACTGGTTTTTCCACTGGGATGTCTGTACTACTCTCAAGCATCTGAAATGCTGACAGGCACCTAAATGTGTGTGCAACTAGTTTTATCTGTGTTCTGAATCTCGCCCATACTAACTTGCTGAGCTGTCTACACGATAAAAATTACATCATGTACTCCTTAAATCTCAGAGGAAGCCATTTATTTTCAAAGGATAGAGTTATGAATTTCACTGAAGAGAGGAGACTTTGTGGGTATCACAAAAATTAACAAATTAATTTTTTCCTCTTTTATATTGCCTTCTCCATTGCAGAGGAGATGTCTGCTTTGTATTGTCCTTCTTGGACAATTTCATTAGGTGACAAGCAGCCACTGTTGCTACTGTAAGTGTGTCAAGCAAAATGTACATACTTTTAATACAAAAAACTCCTCATTTTCCCATTTAAGACATCAACAGTGCAACAGTGGAAAAAAAATTGTCTTTTATCTTCCCTTAAATAAACAATAAAACAAAACAAGGCAGAAAGTATATGCTTGAACTTATTTAGTGTTTTATGAAAACCAGTCAATGGAGCTGAGCAGAAACATTCAAATACCTCATCTAAATTTTAAAAGTCTTAAGCATTACGAATATAAATTACACTCCTGATATTTTTCAGGTTTCTTCCTTTTTCATCTTAACTTTTCATCAGCCAGAAGAGTAAGTGTTTTCCTGATAATTAATCCATGTAACTCCTTGAAATTTCTCTTACTCCTAAGAGGCCAGATGAGTCTTTTTCTCAGTAAACAGACAATTTTCTGAGTCGTTTACTGAGTGAATGAGATTTTCACTGTTACACAAAAAGTACAGTTCTGATAACCTTTCACTCAGATAGCCTGCTATTATCTAAAGTCATCTATCTACAAATGTATAAGGACAGGGCATTTTCTCAGTAATATAGCTCATTGCCACAATCAAGAATAAAACAGGCTTCCTGACAGAGGATATTGAGCATCTTGCCTTCATCAAAATAAAACATTACCAGCTCTTGCCTGTTCCTGACAAAAAAACCCAGAAATTTTCTCTTAAAAGTATTGCAGGAAAACTGGTAGCTAATTAGTAAGTTTTCCCCTGTGGCCTTACTATTGTATAATAATCTCTACACAATTGATGACTTATTAAACAATTCCCTGATCTCCTCCACAACAGTAAACTGAATGCCCTTTTTTGGTTTTATTGGGGGGGATGTTTTTTTCCAGTGTTAGTGATCCAGCTCACCTCTGGGCAATGTGATAGAATTGATTAATATTTTTATCATTATAGATTCTGCTTCTGCTACTCTTACTGTTTTTTGGTTTTGTTTTGTTTTTGGTTTTTTTTTTGTTTTTGTTTTTGTTTTTGGTTTTGGTTTTGGTTTTTTTGTATTTAAAGATTGAAAGATTGAAAAGCCTTCATCCTTTCCAAAGGACATGATTAGTCATGTTCCCCTCCTTGCTACAGTCAATCTCCAACTTTCATTTTTGTTATTAGCTTTCATATGTTTATAAATATATAATTTTAGCAGTATTATTCTCCCACAAAGACAATATAATTTGAGAGTTTTCCTTGTACAGATTTATTTAGGGCTTTCTTCATTGGTTTGGGTCAATTAATTTCAAATTTATAAGACCTTATTTCCCCACACAACAGAAATAGTACCTGCCAATAAGACAATTTAAATGGTGTGACAGAATTTCTTCATGTAATATATATTTATATTTGGTTATCTTCTGCATAAAGTGAAGTTGTGAAGTTATGAAGTTATGATGGTACAATTTTTATTTTTTTTTTTTATTGAAACCTTTAAGCAAATTTCAGCCAATATTTTCCAACCTGCTTTTTGTTTTAACATCAGTGATTTTATTATCCAAAACCTTACCATGCACCCTCATAACTGTAGATAAAGTTACAGGCATGTAACTCTCAGTGCAAATTACTGCAAACAGGACATTGATAGCTCTTTCCATATTGCTGAAACAAATAATAAATCAAATTAGTACCTCTGATTATTGTAGTTTTGAATATTTTGAATAGATGACCAAGAACTCCCAAAATGGAAATTTAGCCATGTGATGTGTAAGTGGTAGCAAATGAGCAAATCCCATAGGATATCCATTATAAAGTGTATTTTCACTTACATATTTCTGTATTCCTAAATGAAGACACTAAATTATATTTGAGCAGTGCAATGACCAATATGTTGGAAAAAAGAGATTACATGTTTCGTGTTTCCAGTTATTCTAGTTTTCTGGCTTTGATGGGGGAATGAGCAGAACCACAAGATTAATTTTATAGAAAAAAGTTATTCCATATTCTACTAACAGTAACTTGCAAAGGTCTTTTGCACTGACTCTGTGAAGAGCTTTCATGAGACAAAAAGGTGTAATAACTGTTTTTTGGCATATGTACATGCACTAAATAAACACAGAGAGAAAAACTTCTCTATTGAGCCACCAAGCAACATTTTCATAGCTGCATCTTCAACACAGGAATTCAATTAATCCATGCAAAGATTATTCTGTAGTAACAATCAGAAGAGTTCCCTCTGTTCATTTGTTTTTGGTTTTGGTTTTTTTTTTTTTTTTCATTTTTCCATTCCTTCATTTTGAATAAGGGAACTGAAGCATTACAGAATTATTTCTTCCCAATTATTACTTCAATTCTCTGCTGGACTCATCATTCAAGGATCATTCTTAAAAAGTAGTTAGTGAACTCAAGTTTTCTGTTTTATCTGCCAACTGTGTGGAACAAGTACTGCTTATAGGTAGGAGAGAGGCCTCAAGCAAAGCCACCATTAATGTCATGTATGTTTTTTACATCATATTTACTGGCCTACAGCTGGATTCACTTGTGTTTGTTATTATGTTGCTTTTGTTTCCACCTTGCATGTTTTTCACTATAAAAATGTTTTTTGGACAACATGGGAAAAATCAAATAGCTGCATCTAATTCTTCATCTAAGAAAGCCGATGTAAAGCATTTATAGCTTACTTAAGATGCAAATATTTTTGTTCCTGTTCCAACACAAGCCAAATGCCAGCAATAAAAATGCTTTATTAAATAGGTGAATGGGCTGCAAAGCCACATGAAGATGACATCTTCTAATTGCCTGCCGTGCATCTGCTAACAAACTGCCAAGGCTCTCAGAAAATAAAGCACTTCTAGGATAAAAGCCAGGACAATTGTAAAGGCTAAATTATTAATTAATATCAGGCAGCTATCATAACTTGCTGGTTTCTTGCCAAGATACAGCATGTTGTTAGGAGGGCCTAACAGAAAGGTTTTTATGAATGCTGAAGACTATAATAAATTTCAGAAAGTTCTAATTTTATTGAAGCCTGCTGCTGCCTTTGTTTGTGGCCAACAGTCAGACTGAAAAAGCCATGATGTAATTAATTTTCTTAGATATTAAGGTATTAGCTTTAAATTCAGCACAATGAATGATTTCTGAGAAACTGTAAACTAATGCCTTGGTTGATGAGTTCTATATGTTTTCTCTACATATTTCTCTGAAACCAAAAAAGTCCTCAAATCATGACGTGGAATTTAAATTTTTTGAATTGTATAGTGAATTTATCTCTGCATTTATTAACCTACATTTTGGTCAACAGATACATTGTGAGATGCATTTTTACCTAAAACTGTAGTACGATGTTTAATGCTAACTCCACTCTGGTTTTAGAGTAATAACTTAATCAGGCATCTCTTGATACTTGTGTTTTTTAATGAACTAGAGTCCTGGGATGATCGCTGGTAGTTAATTCCCTACATGATGGAAAAAAAGGTCAGCTTGGTTCAGGTGTAGAGGATATTTATTAAATCTGCCAGAAGCTAAGAAAAAGGAGTGATATTTCTTGATGATGTCTTCAGCTGCATTATGACTCAAAAATACAGAAGAGTTCACACAGGTGTCAAGTTTCATACACCTATCTCAATTATGCCCACATATAAAATTAATAAGCATAGGACAAGAATATTTTATTATAAAAGGAAGCAAAGAAAGGAGATGGATAGAGCAAGTCAGACCTGTTTAAGTCATTATTTAAAAATGGGACATTCCAGCCTAATTTCCTCAACTTCCTGAGAGGAGCAATGAATGAGACAGGCACAGACACAGAATTTAGATTATTTTTGAGAAAATTAAATGTTCTATTAATTGTCCTTTAGAATTGGTGAAAAAAAAATCTTAGTGTCATATTTTATACATCTGAGATAGCACTGTTCAGGATTTAGCAACAGAAAACACAGAAAACAAGTAATATGTTGTTTACTGTATACATTAGGAGTTATTTTACTTGGCAATAGATGACAGAAAAAGCTGTGTCACACAGATATATCACTAGACAATGTTTTCAAACTATATTCCATAGGTTTGTTTATTTTCATCTGTATGGACAAAACAATTGAAAGTCTGAAGCAAAATTTTAAAGTATTTAAGTGTTTAACATGATAAAAACTAAGACTATATTAAGTATTTAAACCTTATTAGAACATTGAATACATTGTAGTTAAGTTCCAGCTATTTTTAGTTTATATAAATTCAGTTCATATAAGAATGAGATTTATAGGGACCCAGGATTTATCATCTTATTTTCTATTCCTATTTCCCAAAGCACATAAGATCTTAAAATGGAAATCTCTGCTATTATGCACACTTAATTAACTGAAGTTCATAGACAATAAAAAAAGTTTGATTGCTGAAAATGTGCAGCTGTATTCTTTTCAAGACATGACAGTTTTCATTATGAATCAATTAAAATTTGTTGAACTTGTGTCAAATCCAATGTGACACTCAGAAATATTTCATATAAAGTTTTCTCCAAACATCTATAATAGCAGTTCCACTAGAAAACATAAATCCAACACCACTTCTTCTTCAGCAAAATTTTATGGTTTTAATTAGTCTTCCTAATCCAATCTATATATATTTTGGTGTGTATTTATGTCTGTGTTATATATATATATATATATATATGTGACTGGACTGTGGCTCATACTGTGCTAGTAAGACAACAGATAGATCTTTCACAAAGACAGCAAAGACACTTTTTCTTTTCTAATGATTTCAGTTCTGAAGAAAAAAAACCAAACGAACCCAAACCAAAAAAAAATGCCAACACAAACCACAACACCTAAGAGTGATTTTTTTCTACTTATTTCCTGAGGTATTTCAAAGCACTTCAGAAACAGAAGTCTAATGCTGCTGAACCACACTGACCTCTGAAAGGCAGGGAATTACCTTGAAATACACACTTACTTGTTCAATGGTTGATTTGGGAAGATAAAATGCTGTCCAGGGCTATAGGAAATGACCTCTTATATATTTTATAATGTCAGAGGGTCTGAAGTAGACATGTTGGGCCAATGGTGCATCTATTATAAACAACATGGTGAAAATAACTTGCCAAACTATTTACCTGTTTGAACTTAAAATGAACTTTACGCACGTGCCTTAAAGAACATGTTTTGTTTGTTTGATTAGAACTTCATTAAAAAAGCAAAGCCTGAGATTATGTGCTAATCAATTTCCTATATTTGTTTGATAAGAAGGCTTCATTGGCTCAACTGAACTTGACTGTTGAGATGAATTTCTCCTTTTCTAATGTTTACTGGTTTTCACTAATTCAAAATAACTTTTCTAAAAATAACTTTCCAATGAGAACTGAAATCTGTTCCAGTAAGAAAAAAATCTTTTTTGAACAGAAACACTTTGAGACCAAGTGTGAAAACAGAATAAAACTTAAATAAATAATATAATATAANTAATAATTTCTTTTTCTTATCTTCTTTATTAACAGCTGTTCTGTTAGGAGCCTGAATTGACAACATGACAATTTCTGTCTTTGGCCAGGAGTAAAATTTTGAGGGAGAAGACGAGGTGTCAAAAACCCTCACTGACTTCCATTACTATATTTGATTTCAAGGAAAATTATATTCTCCTTTTACAAGATAAAGTGATAAAGACTTAGATATTGATGAGGAAAAATACAAAATTATGAGCTTTGGAGTTTAGAAGGCAGAGTTATTTGGGGAAACCTGGCCTTGAGAGAAAAAACAGACCAGTTGTTACTTTCAAAGATCACAAGACTTGCACATTATTTCTAATTGAGAAGTGGGATAATGTTAGCCAGAGAGACAGACTCAGCCTAGCATATCACTGAACAGATAATGCAGCAAGCAAGCAGTGTTGTGCCATGCCTACTGTTATACTTCAGCACCAAAACACGAGGTGTCTAAACACACGGCAAAATGTTTTGAGCTGGAAAATATTATCAAGGATTGAGGCTTGACCAGTACTCATAGATGAGCAGTTTTGCAGTAAGTACTCTTTTCAATTGCTAGAAATTCAGTTAACCCTACAATTTATAAAATACACTCAAGTTTATATTATAGTAACGTGGAAAGCATTGGATAAAACAGTTTCAAGTAAATTCTTTTCTAGAGAACTTCAGCAGAAACTGAAATACAGCTATATTAGCAGAAGCACCCTGGCATTAAGAAACCATCACAAAAATAATTTCCTCCATTTCTTTACCCATCCCCAGTTATCCACCACACAGGCATACCTTGCCTTGCACATCTTTACTGGAAATAAATGGGGTTTGCAATACAGTAATAAAACTCAGAATGAAGAGTAAACTCAATTCCAGAGTAAGACTAAAATCAGAAATACAACTCAGCATCACTCAGTTTCCTTAGAGCCAGCAGACACAGAGTAGACAAATTCTGAAATCAGGGATTATACCAACACTCTAAGCCTCACACAACCAATGAGATACTATAGTAGAGAACCAATGTCATTATAGTTATGAGCAAGGAGGGCTTGCAGTTTAAAAAAATAACTTAAGTACTCTAAAAATCTGCATCCTTAGAGTATCTTGAAATTTGCTATGCCTCATATGCATGTCAAGTCCTATTTGCTTTCTGTATCTGGGGCAAACACCAGCAAGAGGCAGTGAAGTTATACTAAGAGGTATGTACATGTGTAACTATAGGAGATACATATAAGAATAAAGCTACATATAAAAATATTATATATAAAGCTGTGTCTAAAGTTATAAATACACATTCATATATATAAACTATGTAAGATTTCATGTGCTCCTAATAAATTTCCCAAGCAAATCTCAGTTTGTCAACATTTATTCTCACTAATACAAAGCATCTGATCTCCATTTCAGGCCACACCAGTAAAGAAGTCAGGAAGACATGTCTCAAACACTCTTTTACCAGGGAATTGAAGTACGTGGTAAGCCCAGGCAAGTTTCTTCTGGTTGTTACTGCTGGCAATCAAAAAGGTGTTTCTGCATCGCCACTGACAAACACACAGAAAGCTAAAAGATAACCACTATTCTGATCCTCGCTGAGGCCATGGTGGGATGACTCTGAGGAAATCAAGGAGGCATTTTAAGCTGAACTAGATTCTGACTTACCCAAGGTATCAGTGAGTATGCACTACAGAATATTAAATCTTCATATTTGGAAAGGCATTAAGCGTTCTATCCAGTTCACATAGAAAGAAATTGAGCTTACCAAGCTTGTGTGCCTTTTAGAAACAATGGAAATGCTGTTACAAAGAAAATCTGATTTTAAATTGCAAAAAAAGAAATCCAATAAATTAATTTTAGAAGCTCTCAAATGGCTAAAATTTCTACTGTGTTAAAACAATTCTATGCCATAGTGACACCTTGCACTCAATGAAGTGACAATTCCTAAAAACGTAAATGTGTAAATACTGCATCCAGTCCATAAGACTGGATTAGTAAACTGATCACTAAAAATAACAATAGAAATATTTAAGGATTTCTGAAATAATGTTTTAGAAATAGTGTTTCAGATATTTAGCACCTAAGACATAGTTAATAAAAAACACTGTTCATGTTAGCGTGGAATAACTATTGATAAATAAACAAAAAAGGGTGTGTATCTATCAAAGACACAGGAGAGAAAAAGGGAAGGACAGTGTGAGGGAAGTAATTAAGAAGAGAGGGGAAAGAAAGAAGGAGAGAGAATGTGGGTGAGGAAGGGAAAAAAAATCAAAGTGTATATTAAAATTAAAATGAAAAATTAATAAGGGGAGGAGAAGAGAAGGGAAAGAGGAAAAGCAAAAAGAACACAAAAAAGACAGGAGTACTACCAGATAGCAGTATTTCTAAGAACCAAAAAGGAAATGAGACGTAAGTATCTAATAAAGATGCATTAATTCTTTAGCTTGAACTAATTTGAATTTATATTTTTGAAATTCTTTTTTCACAAAAACTATCTAATTATTTTTAGACACTGTTAACTACTATTGTCTACAGTATCATGTCATAGTCAATACAAATACTATAAACCAAAAATTAATAAAGCTGGTGGCACCAGAATTTGACTCAAACAAAGATTTTTATGTAAAAAAAACCCTATTCTTCACTAATTCCCCCAGACTGAGTATTCATTATCGTGTTTGTTGTATTTAAACATATTTTCATGCAATATGCAATCCTAATGTTTTACTTGTGATAAGCAAGGCAAACAAGTGAAACATGATAGAGTTCAGAAAGAAAAATACTTCTTAACAACAAACACTAAACGACAGTTGCAGATAATGAACTTTCCAGTTTGGAGTTTAATTTTGGTTGGTTGGCTGAGGGTTCTTTGTGATTTTTTTTTTTCTTTAAATTAAGGATTGTTTCTCTAGCATTTTGCTAAATCACAATAAAAATAAATCAAATTAAAAAGCAAAAAAATGTAAAAATACAAGCAGTCTACTACACTGTGGTGTCTATCTAGGCTGGGTCTTACAACATCCAGAAAATTTACATCTGCAGCTTAAAGGAGTGTGTCAATATATTGATCACTAAACTATTTTGAGTTTTTTTAACATTTCCAATCTAGCACCACTTATAACATACAGGCTAATATTACTGAATTTTTCTTAAGAAATATAGTCTAACCTAATAAATATGATCCAATTAAAAAAAAAAATTAAAGGAAGAAGACAGAGAGCTACATCCCTACATGGGAAGAAAAAAAAAAAAATTGACCGTTTTCTTATTCAAAGTAGAGAATACCATAATATACCAAAAGTTTACAGCCAGACTGCCACAGGTATATTTCTTTCAGTACTTCTATAAATTAAATGTCTTATCAGTCTGCAATTCCATTTCTAAAATACAATCCATATTTAAATTTTGAACTTGAAAGAAGGTGTTACATAGCTTTAAAAATCATGGCATGGTTCTAATAAAAATCCAAAGCAGCAATTAAATTGAAAATTACATGAAAATCTAACATCAAAGATGATCTTACTTTTATTATTCCTGTATTTATATGTGTATGTATGACAGATTTACTAAATTCACAAAACTCTCAAGGTAGGGGTAGAGGAAGAAGTCAAAACTGAAATCCCAGACTCTGATCTCAGTTATATATTTAAGTAATTTTCATATAAATCACTTCTAGTGTTAGTAGTATCAATTGATATAATTTTTTTGTCAAATATTTATTATGAGTAGTTTTTGAGAGTATTTACTAATAACTGCCAGACCAATTTAATCACACATTTATCAGTAATTCCTAATAATATAATCAGTATTATTAAAGGTTTTTTTTCTTTTTCTGAACAAGCTTATTTTTATGCATAAATGGACTAGAAACAGACTTCAATATGGAAGAGGATAAAAATTACAGAAAGCTTTGAAAAAATCAATACATTTGCTCAATGTCATGGGCATTTGTTGTAAAAAGAGAGACAGTATTTTTTTTTGTTGCAAGGTATGAAATGTTTATTCTTATTGATCTAGAAACAAAACAGATGTATTTAATAGGAAGAAAAAAGTGTCACATTTAAAATGATGTTCATCAGAACAGAAAAAAAAAAACAAAAAAAACAAACAAACAACAAACCAAACCAATAGATTTACAATTTACATTCATGTGTAATTCTGTTGCTTTGGAAAAGAATAAAGCAAATATTATATTTATGCATTCCCCACAGACTCCTTATTAAAGCACAGCAGTACTAAATAAAGCGACAAAGAGGTACCCCGAATAAAAAAAGCTTTAAGTAACAACCAGACAAGAATTAAGGACTTTCTGAGCTCAAAAGGGAGCGCAAAACTTGAGGCACGTCATCAAGTTCCATAGGTTTCTTGACATTTGTATGAGAGGATATTTCTTCTGCACATGCTAATCTGTACAAAATGATACCTACCTCCCCAGAAACACCATTTACCCATAGACCACCGAGAGCATACCCAGATTCTCAGAGTTGTAACCCCTCTATTGGAAACCCACAAAGTGTGCCATGTCACGAGGTGTGTCTCTGGCCAATTTTGGAAAGCAGGACAGAATGGCAACCCTTTCTCTTTGCATTTGGCTTTTTTTGTTTAGTGCAGACATTCATACTTCCGCCCACAGATTCAATGAATTTGCTTGGAAAGCCTGACTTTAGGATCATAGTTGAACCGGAAATGCAGAATTTTGCCCAAGGACCTCAGTAACAGATTTCTAAATGTTGCAAAATACATTAAAACCGTGACCACCTCAGAATCAGGGAAAAAAAAAAAAAAAAAAGAAAAAGGAGGAGTGTTAAAACTGTTACATGGTGGGTGGAACTTGGCTGAAGATGAATATATGGAATTGTCAACACAAGAGGGAACAATATAATTATATCAGTTCCATTTTGCATGTGGTGGAGCGGGAGTTTCCTAACAGGTGTTACATATCCAGTAAAATGCAATATGGTCAGCAATTTGTCATTCCTAATAACTCAGCAATTTACCAGACCTTGGCAGTTTTGTTGACCTTATTCTGTGTTTTCCAGCATGAAATCTGACAACTCATATTCACATTTTCTTATTTTCATTTCTCTCTCATTTTTTCCATATTAATTTAATTTTTAAGATGATACTGCAATGTATTTCTGGAAAAACTGGAAAATA
>VXBB01015569.1:0-42919 GCA_013399915.1 Illadopsis cleaveri
TATGTGATGAAACTGGTGCATAGACTAACATGCTTATTAACCTGAAACAAGGAGTTTTATAATTTCTTTCTCAGTCTTCCCCTTCTTCTTCCTAGTTTTGTCCCAAACTCAGCTTTTGGACATGTGAGAGTCTGTCTTGTGGCAGGATGCTGAGTGTTTATTTTGATCTTCCCTCTAGGCTGGCAAACAAGCAGGACAGAGAAGGAGCTCTGTCAGAAGCTGATGTAATCGAGTCCTTGTCTCTGGAAAAGCTGGTTAATGAACACAAGTGTCTCTGTCAAATTGTAAGTAGATTTTAAGATGCTGTATTTTCTCCTGTCTGTGTAAAGCTTCCATTAAAGTAGGAAATTGTGCTACATGGCATAAAACTGGAATTTAGATGTAGTATTCACTGTCCCATTAAGAAAAAACCTAGCAGGAAGTCATTGTGGGGGGTGCCAAAACCAGAAATCTTTATGAAAGCTAATTAATACTGGTCAATATTTCGGATAATATATCCAAATCAGTAGTCCCTGAAGTTTTTATTTAAGCTCTTGTTTTAATCTACCGGTGTCTTAGGTAGGGCTTTACTTCCACAATCTTTTTCTGATGGCAGTAAAAAACATTTTGAAAGACAATGCAGGTTATAATGTTATTAACCAAAGTAAGAAGGCAGTTTTACAAAACCATTTCAGCTTTGGATTTTAAAATGAAAAAATAATTCATTAAGGAGATTTGCAGAATTTATAGAGCACTACATATTGCTATTATTTTCTCTAACAGCTGAGTTAGAGCAGGGCTTAGCTCTGTTTATTATGTCATGATTATCTGAGTGCTTTCCTTCAGTTAGTGCACTTTGCACATAGAGCAGTCATAAAAATTAAAATTGCAAGTTCATCCTTGTTTTTTCCCAGAAACTTCTGTGCCAAAAATATTTTCTTGAAAAATACTCAGTGAAAAAAGACCTGAAATATACTAGTGTATTCCAATACAGCCAAATTGCTTAATTTCTGACAGTGCCAGTAAAATGCTGTTCTTGTTCTTTATTTATATTTTCTGTGTAATTAGGAAAGATAGCAGATCACACACTCTTAAGACTCTTTCATACTCTAATGGACACCTTCTTTACCAGGCTCTTTAAAGATAAACATGGTCCCAAATTCCTTCAGTAGGATGACTCCTGGGGTGAATTTAAACAGAGGCATTGTGAAACAAGATAGAAAGTTAGGCAAAGACCAAAAAACATTTTGTTTCTTCTTATTCTTTTCGTTAGTTTTCCACTGGATCTTTAAATTTCCCCACAAAGTATTAAAGCAAATGCAAGGAGTAATTTGTCTTGCTGTTGGACAGTGTCAGTGAGAATAACCTTCCTCTTTTTCTTATTTAATATGCCTGTATATTCCATATTTCTGAATTTTTATATTTTGTAACCAAAGTGCAGCAACAATAATCTTGGTGCAAACTGAGAAGAACATTGCCTCAGTGCTGGCCAGTGTTTGATCTCAGTTTTCTCAGAGAAACAAGTTGTATACATCTTCTCTACATCTCCTTCTTGAGTAGGTTCTGCTGGAGGGTATTGCAGGGCTCCATAGTGAAAAGGATTCATATTTGAACCTGAATTTAAACATAACTGGTTAGAAATTTTTTTTTCTGTTGTAAATTGTACATTCCATGTCTGACTATGGTGCCATTTAAATGCTTGTCAGATGGAGAGAGCACTGAGAGTTTTTCAGATGTTGGCATTGGAGAATTGGTCTCTTTTAATCTGCATAAACACAAATCCTGGACACAATCAGTGTGAAATATCATCTCTGCATGCCATTCACATAGCTGGATCTATTCAATTGTTATTGAGAGAATGTTTTAAAAGACACATACAGTGCTCCAAAACATTCTGGAAAACAGTTCCCAGGAGATCTTGAGAGAATGTTTTTTCCATGTTCCAAGCTTGAATCAAGCCCTGTTGCTTTTGTCCCAAGTCAAACCCATTTTACTTGTCCTCCTGACATGAAAAATTAGGAGGAAATTATTCTTTTCCTATTTACAGTTTCACCTTATGTTTTTGAAGGCTGTTATCCTGTCTCCCTGAAGTGTTTTAATCTCACGAGAAGCACTCTTGGTCCTTCAATGTTTTCTTACCAGATGTGTTTTCTTAACTATTTCATAACTATTTTCAGAACTATTTTCTCAATGAGGTTTGCATTTCTCTTTCAACAGGTTTGCCTAGATCGTGTTTCTCTCAAAGTTTTACTCCAGTTGAGGTGCAGTGCCTGTTCTGATGTAAAAAATTGGTTTGACAGCTTTTCTGACAAATTCACAGGAAATTTTATTTATCCCTGAGGTGCTTATGAACTTGTTGAACTTTTTGTCATGAACTGAAACAAAGCTGATTCTCTTTCAGCTCAGATTTTTCCATTTTGATTGATAAATCTAGCATGGACTACTTATAACCAACATTTCTCAGTGTTTTACAAGCTTCACAGTAGACAGTAATTGTTCAGCTAATTTCTTGTTTCCAGTCAAGCAATGTGGTCTGAACCACAAACATTTTTTCCCTCCTTCTCCGTATATTTACAGGAACCTTGCTCAGCCATCATGGGCTGTGGGAAAAAAATTGATAAATCAATAAAAAAGGGATTATTTTGGCTTCTCCATATCATAGCAAAAGATTTTGATGCCTTAAATGAACGTATCCAGAGAGACACCACAGAGCAAAGAGCACTGGAGGAGCAGGAGAAACTGGAACGAGCTGAGCGAGTCAGGAGGATACGGGAACAGAGGTATTGTCCTGTGCTTCCTGCTCCATCCCTTCCTCCCTTCCCTGAGATATTTGCTTCATTCCTGTGCATAGATCTTAAGGGAACCAGGCCATCCAGATTTAAAGCTTACAAGCCAAGGGTCTTTCTTGAAGTTTTTGCCTCTTCATCCCCTTGATTTGATTTGCTGCATGCTGGAAATGTACTGTGAGTGAGAATTGCAAGGTAGTTGTGGAATAAATTTGGCCTTACTAATATAACTTCACAGAAGACTGACCTAAAAAATGATTCCTGTGATTTAATCTGAAGCTACTTTCTAAAATAAAGTATTAAGTTAGACTCTCTAATCCAAATGTAAATAGCAAAGAGTAGATATGAAAATTTATTCAATACTGTGCTTAATAAACTTCAGAATATCCAGCAGGTGAGGCATGAAGGAACTAAAGATGATGCAGTGAGGGGAAGCAGGATAAGTGATTTATTACTCCCCTTCAAAGCCTTTTCTGGTCTTTCGCAGCCTGCTGTGGTGACTTGAAGAGTTGATGTGAATCATTTTACTGGGTCATTCTTAAAATACTTGCTGAGCACCCTTGTCCTCTGCTCTGCCTTATATAGGCAGAGAATTTTGAGTCTCAGTTAACTGTGAGAAGTAGCTGGGAAGTGTCTTGGACTGTATTCTGGCTGTTTTGGCTTAAATAAGCAAGTAAATTACTAAAGTACATTTTAAACAGCTGGAACTTGACCTAGTTTTCATATATATTTCTCAAATTTCTAAAAAAAATTGGTTTGCTCTTAATCTACCCCATGTCTCTGCACACACAAAACCTCCTGACCATGTTGGATTATGTTGGGTTTGAGAGGTGTAGTGAGGAGGGCTGACACTGTTCTCTATAAAATTTAGCATCATTTAGCAATTTATAGCATCTTCATAATTCTTTATTCATTCTCCTTCTTTCCCCTCCCCTTGCCCCCAAAAAACACCCCCAAAACCAAACACTAAAACCTCTGGAACAACATAAACCCAACAACAATGCCACAGGGAAAAAGAAGAAGGAAGTGCACCTGAGGAGGAAGACCCTGAGCCTGGGAAATGTGGAAACCCCTTCCAGCCTATATCTGCTGTAATCTCTGAGGTAGGAGAACAGGTGGATCTGCTTGGAACTACCACTAACAAATGGCTGAGAGGCAATGAGAAAAATGGTCATTTGGAAAGAGTTGTTCTGTCTGCACAGCACTTTCTGATTCTTATTTTAATCTTGGCAGCCTTGTTTTCTGTGCATTGAATCAATGTTTCTGTGATAAGAAAACCCCTATTATTGATTGGGGAGCAAAAGTTTTGTAGACACAGTAAAATAAATGTAAACACATGACTGAAAATGTTTCCTAATTAAACTCCTGGGCTTCAGAAGTGGAAAATATTCAAGATCTGTTAGTTTCTTCTAAAGTGTGCTAGTGATATGGTGAGTCATATCAAATCTTCCTGACTTCTTCAGTTATTCAGATTTGTAAGCATAACCTCTTTCCAGTTGAAAACAGACTTTTGAGAATTTTTATTAATTTTGAAATATGAAAATCACATTGATATACTAAAGTTCTCTTAACCTACATTCCTGAGTTCATATTTTTTTATTCAGTTGCTTGGAGATAACACAATATAAAGAAACATGTAAACTTTTCCAGCAAGTAATTCAAACATTTGTTTTTCAGCATGTCATTGAGGTTGTGTGCCAAAATAGGTATTTATCCAGACTGGGACAGCATTTTCTGGAGACTTAGGCTCTGTGCATCTGAATTTTTTTTAACTAACACATGAAAAAAAAGTAATTGAGGAGAAAGAAAGTAGAAGGGTTTTATGGGGTTTTTTTTAATAGGACCAAAAATAAGAAAACAGGCAATAAATCTAAAGATCCTTTTGTTTTATAATTCCCCCACACTTCCTCTGGATAGGATAATTTCTTCATGTATTTGAAAACAAATTCTATGCTAAATGTAGCATATTTGGGGAGTATTTTCATTTTTTAATAACTTTCCTGTTTTACTAGTCAGTTTACAGCATTAGAAGTCATTTAAAAAAAAATAAATCTTGTCCTTTTTGTTAGAATGAAAAACAGCTGGAAAAGGAAAAGAAGAGGCAAAAGTTGGAGACTGAAAAGACTGCAAGTGTCTTGAAATCCCAAGGAGAGCAGGATCACTTATCCAGTAGCAGCAGCCAAAACACAAATGACAGCAGGCTGGAAAGGTGCAACTCTACAACTGCCCAGCTTTTGCAGCATGCAGAGGAGAGTGACCCACAAGCCTCAGAATGCCTTGACTCAGGTAAAACTGCTGCCTTTTAAATCATTCCATGAGATTTTTCACATGCTTCTTCCTTCTGGCCATATTATTTGTCATTATACCCCGTACCAGTGTCATCTACTGGAAACACAAAAATCCAGGAATAGGTTATATGAGTTAAATTTCTTCATGAAAATGTAGAGTTTGCATATACTTTGTGCTCACAGTTTATTTTCTGTAGAAAAATGTTGTGTGACTTGTTTCCCAATGTTTTGTGCTCACAGTTTATTTTCGAGGGCAAAATGCTGTGTGATTTACATTTCCCATAATTTCATGTCTGAGCTTGGACTGAAAACTCTCATGTATCTCCCCAACAATGGTATTAGAATCTAATGTAGGATATTACCCTAATATAACTGCAGGATATGGAATGTTTTATTTCTGTTGGACGTAGATAACAGCAAGAAAAAAAGTAAAAAACCAAGATTAAAAAGGGGCCACAGAGTAGAACCCGTTAATTCAGAGGACTCCCTTCCCAAGAATCCTACACCACCAGCAGCTCCTCCACCAGGTAAGTGCAAAAATAAGAATTGATGTCTCAATGTTGTGGTTGGTAATCCTTTAAAAGTCTCACTTGTGAATGATGAAAGTTCATACAGAGAGGAGCTACTAAAACTTCCTTTCTAAAAATCTTTGATGCAGTTTACCACTTCATGAACTTCCAGCAGTGTTGATTTGGCCTGTTCCATGGGGGGAAACATCATTTTCCCAAAAAAAGAGCCAGAAACTTGGTTACTCAGTGAAGTGATTAAAAATATCAATATTTTTAAGGCAAATCAGTTTATTTTTGAAGTATTTCATCATTCTTCACCGTGGATGCAATGTAGTGCATAGCTTGGGCATTTCTAAATGCTCTGATTTCTCCCAAGGAGATGTAGTGTCTGTACAGCTCAGAATAATCCAGTGCAGTCCTGGAATGCTCTGACAGTTTTTGTTTTCCTTCAGTTGGATGGGGAACTCCCAAACTTAATAGACTTGGAAAACTTGAGCCTCTTGGTGAAACACATCATCCTGGTAATGGAAAATATTTGGGGTTTTGTGCCTTTTTAAACCATTCTCCATTGTCCATTCACTTCTACATTCACTTCATTCTTTGTCTGGTTTTCATTTCTAAATTCCAATTTTCATTGACCAAAAGCTTTCCCTTTTCCTTAGTAGAAAGCATCTTTTTGATTTTTTTTCAAGTCTGATTTTTTTATTAGGAAAAACAATGAGTTCTGTCCGATTCCCTCATAAAGTTTCTAATGGCATGAGACATCAGAGGTTGTTAATGATCTGAAGTAATTTGCACCTAAAAATTATAAAATGACACATTGCAAAGGGTAATGGGGCCAGTTACTTGAAGAGTTCAAATACATACTGCATTTAAAATGAAAATTTTTAACTGGAAATATCAAGGTGCAGTAGGCAGAGTCTTAATTTCTTGCTTCAATAATGACTAATTTCTATTTTTGGAAGATTGTAAAAGATAATAAGAAAATTGTTTCTCTTACGTTGATATTACATTTTTTCCTGAGTTTGAGATGATAGCTTCTTCATTTTTCTTATTATTTTTATTTTTCAAATTTTGAAAAGTGAATTTGGAGACCTCTGGAACACAAGAACAAGGAGCTTTTCTGCCAGAGAACCAAAAGATGCCTGAAGGGGAAATAAGATTACTAAAGCCAAAATATTTATTTCTCACAGGAATGAAATTCACGTGCTTAGAATGTGATTTGTAATGTTAATTGTAAACCCATCTTGCTCTTTTCTTTAAAGGCAAATAGAGAGAAGGCGACAAGAAGGGAAAGCCAGATGAAGAGGTAGGGAGGGGAAGAAAAAGATAATCAATTTTTATCTGTGCCCAAGGGAGGTGTTGCATTCTATAGGAAGAGCATGGGTGGGACAAAGAGGAAAAAAACCTGCTTAAGCTAGGTGTTAATTTGTAAAATAAGCATAGTTATTAAATAATTTTGTAAGTTAACAATAGCAAATATGTTGGTAGGGAAATTATCTCTCGACCAGAGGTGTAGGAGCAAACTTGAAGTACTCAGAATTTATCACTGAATTCAAGGCATTGCCTACTCTTTGAGAGATTTATTCTTTTTTTCAGGAATTTTGAACCACTCACAAGATTCACACAGGCAAATCCTAGCAAGAAAACAGCTACTAGGAAAGCACTGTTTATAAATGAAAAGAGTTCTTTGCATACATAGGCCAGCACTGTCAAACCTTTAGTTAGATCCTGATTTCCAAAAACATCATTTATTAATTTCTTTTGCTTAAAGCAGCTGTGGAGGTTTAACTCTGTCAGTTTGAGATCCACAGAACCAGAGAATTATTGAGATTGGAAAGGAGCCTTAAGATCATTGATTTCCACTGTTAATCCAGCACTGCCACGTCCATCTTGTACTGATTTAATTTCCCATCTGGCCTTGCCCATTTTCTCTCACCAACAGTGATTCTCAATGAATTCTTACATATTTTGCACATTGAGAACCTGCTCCTGACTGGAAACTCAGAGTTTCCCTAAGACCAGTGCAGTCTACCTTGGATTCTTTTTTTACAACAATCCCTAAATTGCATCTTTCTGAAGATCAACTTATTTTTGGTTGTCCCTTCAACAGAGAAATAAATCAGTGGGTTTTTTTTTTCCTTCCCCCAGCTTTGCCCAAAATTCAAAGGGGGGTTTAAAAGTTTTTTCAGACATTCAAACTTTGTAATTACACTAAAGACTGCAATTTTTCCAGTCAGGCTGATAATTTTGGCACAACACGAGGTGATGAGCACCTGGTTATGGTGGAGGATACATTTGCAAGAATGTTAAACCTCTTTCACTATGAGAGGTAAAATTCTCTGCCACTCCTAAAGTGCTCTGCCAGACCTCAGAAAATGGGTGAATAAAACCATCCACTGGACAGATTTTCCTTGACCTTAGAATCATATGTTGCAGTTTTCTTGCTGCTGTAATTAGTGCCATTGAAATCAAAATATTTATGACAATAATGTAAAAGTGTTCTCATTTTGCTGACTAAATGTAGGGATAATTAAAACCTCCATCCTACACACAGGTCCACATATTCTTAAAATAGTGCTGTCCAGTTTGTTTGCTTCTGTTAAACTTATCTCGGGAATGTAGCTTTAACAGAAGTTACTGCACCTGTAGAACAAGTGGGATATATTCTTCTTGAAAAATGATGATTTCTTAAAGCTGAATTTTGTGTTGGCAGGCCATCAAGGCTTTGCTGTGGAAGAGGTGGTCTGTATAAACAAAACTGAGATTTGAATGCGTCAAAAAGCTGCTTTTATTTTTTTCTTGATTTCTACCTTTTTCCTCTTAACATCTTCCATATTATTTTGCTTGTGAAGTGCTTTGCATGTTCCAGTCTGCATGGGTTTTTTATTTTATATCCATTACAAATGTTCAAGAAAATTTGTTACTCTCTTCTGATGTACTTATTAACTTTGTCTTGTACAATTTTACCGTTTTAAATTGACATCCTTTATTGACAAAAGGAAATGTTGCAGTTTTATCTAAAAATTCTAAAATAATTCTTTTAGGAAGTTACTTGAGCTTGCAAGATAAATGCCATGCATAAATGGTCCCAAAACTTTGGATTCTGCACAGTATTAAAACTAGATTGCAGTGCAGCCTTGCCTACAGCAACATACAAATTTCAGTGCTTCATTTTTTCAGTTGCTATTTGTACACCTTGGATTTCTCCTTTCCTATTTTTAGGGATGTTTACAGATCCCCTTTGGGCTTGATCTTGCAAATGCTGATGCATGTATAACAAAATGTAATTAAACCCTCGTTTGGCCAATCCATCTCTAGACATTAATTAGCACTAGGTTTGAAAGTTTGCTTGGAGGAATTAGCTCTAAACTCATGGAATACTTGGCTTTCATTAAGGAAGCAAGAATTTAGTAAACCTTCTTTGAGCCAGGAGGGTGGTAGGTGACAGATTGATGTGTTTTCCTCCTCTGGAATTTCTTCCACAGATTTCTATGGAAATCCTCTGCCCCCGCTGACTCTACGCCAAAGACCCAACAGTGACACCCATGATGTCATTGCTTAACTGGAGCAAAAGAGAATTTAGAAAAACATCATTTTAAAATCCTGTCTTTTTTTTTTAACCTTGAAAGGAAAATTTTTTACGTGACGTTTTATCAGCACGCGACAACTAACCGTGGAGTTCATCCTGTTGTACTTAGGTGGTCAGACTTTATCACTTACTTTTCACATCACCAGCTCTTCTTCAGGATTTATTTGGTTTCCTTGTGAAAAGACATGGCTGTAAACCTGAAGAAAAACACCTTCAAGATCCCATAATACTGGATTGCACATTCCCACTGAGACCTTTCTCCAGGTGCTGTGCAGGTGTTGGTATTCTTTTTCAGGGAATAAATGATTCTAAAGCATTTTGTAAGATTCCTGTATGATAGGGTGAATATAGAAAGGTTAAACAAATGTTGAATATATTTTTCTACCTTTTTATAAAATGAGTTGAAGTTTGAGTGGAGCTGTGTACCTACTACCAATAAAATGATACCTAGGGAGCATTAGAAAGCTGATAGTCAAGTGCATAACAATCAAGTATGTTGACTCATATTTCTCTTACAGTACCAATACCTTTTCTTAGGTATTACATTACATATTTCATATTTCTGGCAATTTGAAGCAGAGGGTAAGATAAAAAAAATTAAAATAAATACATTTTATACAAAATAATGCTATTTCAACTGTCTGGAAGTTTTCTTATCTGTTGTTTTCTTTGTTTTTTTAACTGAGGTTAACATAGGAAATAAATTCTGTGGGAAAAAATAGAGTTGAATACTGTATTGTCTACTACAACAAACGAGAAAATTGCACTAGTGGGAAATTTGCACTAATTAAATCATCCATGTTGATGGGAGACTGAATCAACCAGTATGCAGATGAACTCCCAGTTTTTAACCTCAATAATACTAAAATACCGTATTGCAAACTAAAGAAAACATGTTTTTTTTAAGGATTTATATCACATTCCATAAAATGTGTTGAAAATCACATACAAGTGATACCTAAAAACAAGGGTTACAGTTTGTTATATTCCCATTTAAATGTTTTTACTGTTACATTGGAGACAACCAGTGGTGTGTTTGTGAAGGTTCATTGTTCTGCCACTTAATGACAGGCAGGATGAAGCCCCCATTCAGGGGGGGTTTTGGAGAAGCAGAATTTGATAATTTTATGTCATGGTCTGTGAATAATGGGGTTTTACCAAAGGAGTTTAGATGTTGAAACAATGTGATGTGTTACGTGTTCAGCACTTTGGTATTGGGAATCTTTGCCATGCTCCCCTTGCTGCAAGGAGTTGCACAAACATCTGCCATATTAAAATGAAATGATAAAGATTTTTAAAGGGTAAGGTGGAATCTATTCCAAACTTAGCATGGTAAAGATGCTAAATTTGGAATGGATGAAGAGGTTTATTCCTCTATGTTTGCTAGTTTAGAGAAAGGAGGAAACAGCGTCTATGTGACTACCAGCATGAGAATTCTTTTGTTGTATTCTAATACTGTAACATGATTCAGTTGAATTATTCTCAGGATTTGGTCATTTTCCCTTCAGATAACACAAATACTTAGTGGAGGGGAGGTTGCACAAAATCTTTGATGTGCAATCTCAACTTTACTAACACTAGCTCTGTTACCACTTAAGTTTTTGGCTTAAAGGCTCTACTTTTGCAGATTTACTTTTTTACAGCGTCAGTTTCTAGGAATGTATTACCCTTTTGTTTTCCCTCTTTCCTAAAATAATGTCATGGAAGTCTTTATTAAAAATAAAGCTAAATACTGCTGTGGTAACGAAATTTGAGAAACTAAAATGTTGATGCTTATATATGAACTGTGTGTTGTGTGTGTGGGCACATGTATCAGTTTTGATTTTTGCTTTTAAAATAAATTTTATCAGTATGTGACCAAAGTACTCAAAAATGTTTTATAAGGTTTTGTTTTATTAATATGCTTTGTAATTATTTACTATGGTGGGGTTTTTTCAGTAATTTATACTGCTCTGACTTTTTATTTGCTCAAGATGACATTTATGTATAGAATAAAACTAATGCAAAGCATCAACATGTTGCCTGTATTACCATAAATTTACAATTTTTTTGAAGTCTAGACATTAATATTAAAGGACTGCAAGTCTCACATTTCTAAAATGTATGAAATAGAGACCTTATAGACAGAATCTTTGCATATTTTTGCAGGAGAGATGTGATCAAATTTAGAATATAGTGAGAGATTGGCAATAAATTGGGTGTGTATATGTATACCTATAAAGAGCTTTGATAGTGCCCTTAATATTTGAGAGATAGAAGTTGTGCAGCTGTAAATTGAGAGCACAGATTAGATTTTGTCATCCATAGCATCACTTTCGAAATCTTAACAGTGCATGCAGCTATTTAAATACTGGAACACAGAAATTTACTATTTAAGCAGAACATTTTGCATTATCTATATGTAATGTCTTAAATACATTTTAGACAAAATATTTTAAAGGTAAGTTAAAAGTATCTTCTTAGAAGGAATAGTAATGTTCATGAACTGAATTAATGTGAGAGACTCAGTGCTTCAAGATAAGTTTTTCAGGTTGTCTTCCCTTTTAGTTACATCCTAGAATCCACAGAAAGACCTTACTCATAGATTTAAAGGGTTTTAAATCAAAATTATTAAAAATAGACATAGGTGGTGTCCATTAGGTCTCAGGTGTGAGATTGGAAAGGACTGATGAGCTGTAACAAGGTAAACAACACAGATTCTTTTTTCCCTCCTTTAAGTAAGATTCAAGCAGTATTTTTTCAGTAATATATTCCACTATTTCAGTGGAAAGTTTAGCACTGTAACTTCAGGATGCTACCCAATAATTTTGCCATTGTGTTAGCTTATTGGCTCCTGGGTTTCATTCAATTTGAAATACTGAACTGGTTCCTGACATTTTGAATAAAACATGCCCACCAGTATTTCAATAGATGCATTTGTAGATGGAATAAGTGATGGAGCCTGTTGTAAACGTAATTTGAGATAAGTTTATCTGCAGTAGCACGTGAGAGAGATACAAGATGGATTTTTGCTGTTTGCAGTTTGGCTGTGATGGTGCTGATGAGGCAGAGCCCTTTCTTTGCTTTGGTGCAAATCTGGTTTCAGGCACAGTAACACCAATGGCACCATCTATCATATGGTGGAATACAGCCATAGATGTAGGGAAAGGTGACTCATTCAGCTGGTCTTTTTGTGTTATTGGTAGGGTAAAATTCAATTCTTTTGTATGTTTGCTGGTATGGCGCTGGCCTGGGCAGAATTACAGCTGCAGAGAGCTACTTTTTATACCAGTTTTGTTCTGTATCTGTTGGTAAAAGTCACGTTTGATATATCAGAGGTCTCCATTTTGCCTCCAGGCCCTTTGTCACAACCCTGACAGAAGCATTTTAAATAAGCTTTCAAGCCTGGTGCTAATCTGCACGAGGAGAGCAAAACCACTTAGTCTTCATTAGCTGGTGCCTGAAACTCAAATATTTATCCATACAGTAGCTCTCCTGCCTTTACCTTTGCACCCCTTTCCAGTCTAGATTTCAGAGGCTGAGTTCAGCCTGCAGAAGATTTAATTAAGCTACTCTTAAACAAGTTTGCTGCTTGCCCTTAGCGAGAGTTTGCAAATGGGCACAAAATGGGACTTGTTTTGTTTTGCTAGGACACAGTGATTGCAGCAAGAGATGGCCAACAGAGCAGGATCCCCTTCCTTGAAGGAGCAATTTGCAGGTCTCAAATTCTGTCCAGATGAAAGGATCAGATGAGAGCAGGCTCAGATTTTAGTGCTGCTAAACCAGTGACAGCTGAACTGGGGTACAGTGGTCCTCCTGATTCCTGTCCTTGGAGAATGTTTTATTTGAAAGTGTGTGTGAGAGATTTCTGTGAGTAATTCTCAAGCCTCCAGCAGTTTTTCGTGGCAGTAGCAGCGGCTTGAGCTGGAGCTGATCGCCGGTGTGGTTCAGGTGAGCTGAGCAGCACTTCCAAAGCCTGGGGCAGGTAGGAATAAAGGTCTGCGACAAGGCACAAGCCTTGATGGTGAGGGGGGTGTGTGGATGCCATCAGACCCTCCAGCAGGCGCTGGGATGAGAATCACTTTTGTAAATTGATTGAGAGCCCAGGTGCTGTTTAATCCTGGTTTGTCTATTGGTGAGGCAGAGGAGTCGGGATGGTGAGTCAGCCTCCCACGGTCAAAAAAAAAGGAAAAAAAATAAGGNTTCCTGCGCCTGCCGTGCGAGCGGAAAGAGCCCGCCCGTCCCGTCTGCGCTCCCCGCGTCCCTCCTCCGCACCCCCGGGTGTCTGTACCTCCGCACCCCCGGGTTTCTGTACCTCCTGCGGGCAGCTGCTCCGACACAAATAGAGAATTCCCGGTCCTGGAGCCCGAGCTCCGTTCCTGCCGCTGTCCCCGCGCCGCCTTTGGAAGGAGCGCGGTGGGACGGGACGGCTGCTGGGTGCCCTTTGGGAGGGAATTCAGCGTTTGCCCTTGGGGTTTGATTAGGAACCAAAAACTCTTTCCCTTCCTTTCGTAGGTTGAACTCCATCAGAGTCCCAGGAGCCACTGGCTAATGAGCACAGTGGATATGGAGGGGTCTTTATTAACCAGCCGAGCTGGGAGGAAGAGTGTGCTGTATCTTAACTCCTTTGCACTCTGAAATGTCTATTACATCTTGATCACATAAAGATGTGGTCTTAATGTTTGAGCGTTCTAATATCATTGATACCCAGTTGATGTAATTAGTAAAATGTTTTTTATTAGTTCTAGTGAGAGGGTTTAATTNAAGGTGCCCAGGGAAGTTGTGGGATGCCTCAACCCGTGGCAGTGTTCAAAGCCAGGCTCGATGGGACCATGAGCATCCTCTACGGGGTGTATCCCCACCCCTGGCCGAGGGAGTTGGGACCAGCTGATCTTTAAGCTCCGTTCCTACCCCTTCCCGTTCTGCGGCGCTGTGCAAAGCTCTCACTGCCAGCCGTGCNAGCTGGCAAAGAAAACGAAAGGGAAGCAGCAGAAGCAGATCTGTCAGGTGGTTCTGGATCACTTTGAGAAGCAGTACACGGCAGAACTGGGAGATGCATGGAGCAGGGTCAGGTCTGTGGCTTTGGGGACATGGAAGGAAGGGGAGAGATGAGGAATTGAATTAGCAATGACACATATGGCAAAGGCTGTCACTTTATTTGGGTCTTGATCACACAGCTGCTAAAGAACTTCATTATTAAAAACAAAAAGCACAGATGCATAGCATTAGTTTTAATTGAGTCAACTTGAAAACTCTTTGATTGCATCAATGTGGTTTTTTCTGCTTTAGGCACTGAATACTCCTGGGGAATTTTTTGAGATTAAATGAAAAATTACTAATAGGAATTCAAACAGAAAGGGGGGAAATCTATGTAAGAAAGGCCTGAAAGAGCAAACTGAAAGACAAACAAGCATGTTTCTGTCACATACCACTGCTGTCTGTCTTCCAAAAATATCTACAAATTTAAGTTTTACTGGCCCAGTGTTTGCAGAACATAAAATGTAAAAAAGAACATTTGTGAAAATGGCATTTTAGTGTTGGCTGGAATGAGCATTGTAAAGCCAATGTGTGTGTGATTATTTTTGTTGTTGACAACTAATATTACAGTTATTCTTTGTCCCTAGGAAAATACTTTAGAGTCAGGAACAGCATTATGCTTCATCATTTATATCTTCTACATAAAATAAGACAAATGGAGAATGTTTGTTGCAGAAGAAGTTGATGTTTTAAATGCAATAATTACAAAAACCAGTGGCTTGCTTTCCTATTGAAACAATTTTCCTGTGCACTTTTCTAGCCAAAATGATTATTTTCTGATTACACCAGAATTATCCAGTGGTGAGATTGTGAGTAAAGGCTTCCTACACTGTTTTATTTGACAGGATATTGAATGGCTTTTCCTTGTTTCACCCTAGGGATGTGCTGACCTCTCCGTGGTGCTGGCAGCACGCCCTGCTGCTGAACAGGTTCAGCCCCAGCCCCGGCCTGGAGAGCAGCCTGGCTGAGCAGGGATATCATCCTGCCTTCCCTGCAGCTCTGCCCTACCTCCCAGCAGCCTTCAGGTGCTACAGCAGGGCAGCTCCTGGCAGATTCCCTGCTCAGAAACACCAGCCTGGCAGGCTGAAGGAGTATTACCTGCTCAATGCTGCCTCGCTGCTGCCCGTGCTGGCCTTGGAGGTGCAGGACGGGGACGATGTTCTGGATCTCTGTGCTGCACCAGGGGGAAAATCTGTGGCTATCCTGCAGTGTGCCTGGCCAGGTAATGGAGCCAGTGCTGGTGGGGGAAGGAAAACCAAACAACAGTTTGTATTCCACCTAGTTCCATGCTGTTTAATAAGGATTTTATGAAATCTCCTTGCCTGAAAGAGGATTAAAAATGCAATCCTTACTTTAACATTGGTTACTGCAGAGTGACAGGCAAAAGTGGGGTAGCTCTGTGGTTTTCTTTCTCCACTGTTACCTTTCCAGAAGTTAAAGCCATGGCAGTTTGTTGGCACAGGGATGTAAGTAATCTGCAATCTTAGAACACTTGTCCTTTTTCACTTTTCCTCTGCTGTCTCTTTTGTCAGTGCTGTGCAAATATTACAGGTAAATTTAAGTGTGCTGATGTAAAGCAGAGCATAAGAAATGAAATGTGCAAGGTGTGGGTAAAGGGAGCAGGTTTGTGGTCAGGAATTGGTTGGAAAAGATGAGATGATCAGAGTGTTTAGAAGGCAGCAGCAAGCAGCAGCTTGGGCCAGGGAGTTAAAGCAAGCTGGGATTGCTGTTTCCAGGTTTATTTGGTGGCTTGGGTAATAATTGTTTCAAACTGTTGACAGCACCTTATACTCTTGCTGAGAACATTACTATAACCACCCACACTAGCTGATGACAACTGGTTTCCCTCCCTCTTCTAGAGGAATGAGGTGATGCTAATGAAATAAATTAAATTGGAATTGTCCTTTCAGAAGCTTTAGGGAAAAAAACCCAACGCTTTACCCTCTGCTTCTGAAGACATCAAACTCTTGCTGAGAATGGAAGATGTGAAGAATTTGATTCTTAATATACTTCAGTGGATGCTAAGGTGTACCTTAAGATGCCAAAATTGATGCTTTATTTATTAAAAAGGCAATTTAATAACATGAGATGTGCACTTCATTTAGATGGGCTTCATCAAAAAGCCCAGGAAGCCACTCACTCTTTGGATATGGATCATGATGAAAATTTGTTTCACTGTGGAAATCTATTGCTACAGTATGATTTGCTAGTAAATATTTAGGGTTTGCTCTGTAGGAGCATGTTGAAATTTATTTAGGTTTATAAAAATTCAGTAGTATTCTAAAAAGTGCAATAACACTGGCACATAAGGTGTAAACTCCATGGCAATGCAGTAGAACTTCCAAAACGGCTCTAACTCCTTGTATTTGTCAAAATAAAACAAAACAAAAGTATAAACACTTCTCTTTGGGTGTTTGCATTTTCTGTTTGTTTTTTCCTTAATTTTCTAAGGTCATTTTCACTGTAATGAATATGATGATTTGAGGTCAAGGTGGTTGGAGCAGACAATAGAATCCTTCATCCCAGATCCTTTGATTAACTTGGTAACTGTCTCTAAACTGGATGGTCGACAGATTGGAGATCTTCAGCCTGAATTTTATGACAAGGTAACATTATTATTGGCAAATTGTATTTCTGCATTATTATTCTTCTTCTTCCTATGCTGCTTTTTGATTTATTTTTTTTCCCCTGGCCCCTCACAAAAATACCTGACCTATCAAGGGGAATAAAGTCATGTACAGGATTTGTAGAGCCTCGGAAACACTTTATGAAGCTTGTTGTGCATTTATTCCTGTGTTGGGTGATGCTGCCCATTCAGCCTTGGGAGTGAATTCTGAGGACCTTGTAGCTGAAATCTTTGCATGATGTGTAATTTGGAAGGGGAGGAGAACAAGAGGGAGCTGCTCAGGTAGATCTTACTTTTGGAGCACTAATATTTTATTTCCCCAGCTGCTAACCCCATAAAAACCTCTGAAATTGTAATGGGATCATTTCACTCCCAAAATAGAAAATAAAATTTTCTTAACACAAAACGATGCCAAAGAAAATTGAATATATTTTGGCACATGGTGTTCAAAAAGTGTCCATCTTTGTTGAGATTTTTTTTTTAATTGGACTTTATTAATTGTCTAGGTACTGGTGGATGCTCCTTGTTCAAATGACAGAAGTTGGCTGTTCTCTGCTGACCCTCAGCAAGCTGTGCTCAGGCTCATGCAAAGGAAGGAGTTGTCTTCCCTGCAGTTCCAGCTTTTAAGGTGAGAAGTGCAAAAAGTTAAGGGGAACTTCCTGCAATTAATAAAAATTACATGGGGGCAAGATTTAATTAAAAAAACCCAGGATTCCTCCTCTGAAAATAATGTCAGGAATATGTGGTTGTGATGCTGTTTAGAGTAACCAGTGGGTCTGAGATAATGAGGATGTGGAAATCTCTGAGTGATATCAGTGAGGCCTTGGTCTTCTTAACTCATTTATTCACAGAAATGTCCATTTGTAGATGGCTCACAACAGTCTGGTGTAAAATCAAAATATTTTAAGTGCATACAGCTAAAATGGGTTTAGGTATAGTCTATATTGATTGTTTGTAGCACAGAAAGGGTCCCAGTCTTAATTCCAGGGTAAAAAAGTGAAAGAATGTGAGGTTTGGTGAGGGAAAGAGAGGATTGTTTATTTTTGAGGACATCCCCCCAATAATCCAAAGCCAGGCTGTTGTGCATTGCACATTTTAATGCCACCAGCCATGGGCTGGCATTTGTGAAGCATTTCAAACTGCACAGTTTTTCTCATGGGGGAAAAAAAGCAGAGTAACTTTTCAATAAAACCTTCTAAACTTGAATGTTATTTGTGGTGTAGCAGTCATGCCTGAAGTCCATCTGTCAAAGCAAATTGAGGGAAAAATAACATATTATGAAAAAAAAAAAAGGAAAATTTTTATGGAAAGTTCCCTTTGCAGTTCAAGATAGTTTTGCAAGACTTCCAGTTGAAAAAGGCCTGGCAGAAGCCTGTGATTTATAACAGAAATATGAGGATCTTATTGCAGTAATGCATCATGTCATCCATTTCCTTTGAAGAAATCAATCACATTTAAAACACTGACCTGTTTCAGTTTTCCCTTTTCAATATCTGACATAGAAAATCCAATTTGTGAACCCGTAGCAAAAGGGAGCATACATCATGCAGAGAAATTTTGAGAATTTGCATAAATCATTCCACATTGTAATCCTGGAGAACTCATGACAGCAGAAACCTTGTTTTTTTTAAAAAAAATACATTCCTGTCAGCCCAAATCAGATTTAATTGTATTATTCCTAAACAGAGAGAGAACTTTCTGTTGAAAATATTCTTTACTTTAGGAACAGTAATAAGAATTTGCAAAGACAAAATACCTTTGCTGTGTAAATTGTAGTAAAAGGAGGGTTACTTCCAAGAGTTAGAGTTTGTGAGGGTTATTGGATAAAAGGGTTATTGGTAAAGGATATAAGGGTTATTGATTGGGTTCTTTGGGTTATTGGGTAAAATATTTAAAGTATAGTTGTCCACTGGCTGGTTGTTGTTCCTTTCACCCTGATCACTTTAGAATGAATTCCCAGTTGTAAGGACATCTCAGATCCCTCGTGACAGGGGGAAAAGGAAATGATAAAGCAAGATCAGAAAAGGCCAAATGGTTCATGACAAGGGCATTAAAGCTAAAATTCTGCAATGCTTCCCTTTTCAAGCCTCTGTTTAAGGACTAGAGTGCCTAATTATAAATCAAAAGTTGAGTGGGGATCCCTTCTCCAGTACTTGCAGTAATATTCAGGAGGGCTGAGCCTCCATGGATCAATCCAGCTGTACTGCTTTTTACCCAAGCCAGCTCATGCAGGGCTCACTCTGGTTCATTGACTCAGATTTCCTGGTGCTTTGTGCTCCCAGCTGTTCCTGACCTTGGTTCCTATAGCTGTAAACAAAACCAAGTGTGAGGCTGAGTCCCAGCAGTTTTATTGAGAGTAATGTAAGAAATACCATGTAAGAGCAGGGAGTGACAGGACAAGGGGAATGACTTCAAACTGAGAGGGAGTGGGTTTAGATGGGATAGTAGGAAAAAATTCTTGCCTGTGAGGGTGGTGAGCCCTGGTAAAATTTTTCCAGAGAAGCTGTAGCTGCTCTTGGATCCCTGGAAGTGTCCAAGCCCAGACTGGTGGGCACCCAGGAAAGGTGTCCCTGCCTGTGGCAGGGAGTTGGAAATGGATGTTCATCAGGTCCCTTCCAACCCAAACCATGCTGGGATTTGAAAGTGAACCTTGAGGGACCAAGCATTATTTCAGTTTAGCAGGAGGATTGAGTGTAACATAAAAATGAGAAGAATGAAATGCAAAGTGGAGTTCTGTTTTTATTTCTGTCAAGCAACAACCTAAAATTTGACATTCCCTCCTTTTTAATTAAGGAAATGCTTCACCACTAATTTGTTTTTATGGATCTGTTTTGGAGGAAACTGGGGTCATCAAAGAGGGAAGTTAAGGAGGGAAAAGTAGGATTTGCAATACAATGTAATTAATTAACTACATAGAGGCTTCAGAGAATGAAGATCTGGAAGAAACTGATGCACCAGTCTTCCTCCTGCAGCCTGCATAAAATCTGAAATGTAAATAAGTGATATAAATGCTGAACAGCAAATGTTCTAAGCAATGAGGGCACCACTGATTTGAAGGAAATTGAAATTGTAATGATTGCTTGTACCCAAACCAAAGCATCCCTGCTGAGTGCTCTAATCCAAGAACACAGTACAAATCTTGTTATTGTTTGGTGTTCGTGCAGAAAACAAATTGCAAACGAAAAAAAAAAAAGGAATATTCATTTCCTGATGCTAAATGCTAACACAAAATACAGTGGTTCCCAAAAGCAAATTTACCAATGTTATCAGTTCTCAGAGAGAAATTAAATTTTGGGCTAAGCTTGAATGCCCAATTACATCGTGGTTAAACTGTTATGGATGTTGTAATTATTCTTAGGCTGGTTTCTGCAGCTGAAAGGAACTTGTGTTAGGGCTCAGCAAAAAAGAAATCCAACAGAATACAATTTAGAAAACTCAGCAAAGGCATTCAGAGTGCTGGAACTCTTCTATGCACAGCATCTCTGAGTAATTAAACAGCTCTGTATTTTCACTGAATTGTGGAGCTTTCCACAGGAGGGGAGTTGTGTGCACTTAGCTGGGCTTTTTTTGTAGTTACAGAGTGGAGGAAAAAATTGTGTTTATAAATATAAAATTCCCATATTTAGCATATGTCACCACTGTACCATTTCTGCTGTGTGGAGTAAATTGTGCTGAGAATTCCTTCATCACATCTTCAGCTCTTTTCCCCTGGGATTTTTCCTTTTTCTCCTCTGTAGCTGCCCAGTTAATCCTTTTATTGTCCAAAACCATCTTCTCAATTAGCTCCACTGGGAATTTTTGAGAATTCCAACTGTTGGCCCAACAAATCTGCTGTGGGTTTTGTGGCTGATAGGATTCTTTAGCCACTTTCTGTCTTGCAAAAGCTGAATATTTTGTATGTGTTTGTGCTGTACCATTCCCCACAACACTTTTGGCTGGATTGGTTGGAATTTCTTCCCAAAGAGTGAATGCTGTGGCCCCTGCTGTGGCTCCAGGTGTTCCATCAGAGATGTTAAAATAAATAGTTTCTGATTTAAATGTGGCAGCACCCTGTGAATAACTTATGGACCAAGTCCCTTAGGATATGTTGCAAAGCCAGGTTTATTGAATATATGAATTACTGTATGACTAAACAAATAAGCTACTCAGCAGCTTTTTGGGGATCACATGTTTGAATTCAGGCACAAATTTTGCTTTAATTCCACCTTCAGCCCTTTCTCTGTGTGTGTTATGAGCTGTGAGGATAACCACTAACCCCAAAGTTCTCTTTAGTGAGCTTCAAAGGTCTTTCATTCTCCCTTCTGGGCTGTCTCATATCCCTGTTTTACCAGGATGAGAATTCCTGAAGTCACCATGCATTAAAGGAGAAAGATCAATACTTCTACAATCAAACGCTGTTTGTTTGGTCTTTGCTTTAGAATAATTTAGAATTATTTGCAATAGAAATGTTGCTTATAGGGATTTTCAGGACAAATTTTGTCTAGGGTAGAACAGAGTGGGGTTTTTTTGGATTTGTGGGTTTTGATTGTTAAGTTAAGGGGGTTTTGATGCCTGTGTCTCCTTTTATTTATAATTCAATTTGGTGTTGAAAAAGGCAGTTGATTTTCATGATTCTCCTGTTATTCTGAGCTGCAGTGTTTCTCCACAAGAGCAAAACTTACTTAGAGAGAGGAGCAGAGGGAGTGCTTGAACTACTGTCACTGCCCATCTCAAAGTATTAAAAAAAATGCTATTTTGACACTGAAAGATTTTCTGTATCATTTCATCTGGGTTCAAAGAAATAAAAGCAAAACCTTTAACATGCAGGTCATGTTGCCACAAAGTATCTGGACTCTTGGGACAGGCAAAAGGTAATGTGGATATTTTAAGTCCATAAAAAGAATAGAATTGGCATTTTTTATTCTGATGAGACATTATCTTGCCTATTGAGCAGAAATACGTCGCAGTTGCCAAAAGATGGCACTGTTGAAGTGTTGTGTTAGTTTAAAATTGCCCTAAAATTGTGTCATCTTTTCACTTTAACACAGAAAGTGGTCAAATGATTAACATAATTAATGCTGCCCCTTCCCGTGGCATGCAGCATAAACCCAAGCACAGGAGGATAGGCTGGACATGCAGGTGCTACCTATGGTATGAAATACTTATTTTTGTGTCTGCCCATTTTTAAAAGGATATTTGAGACACCAAGGCTTTTCTCTGTCAGTGGGAAAAATCCTTTTTAAGTCCTGGCTAACTATATTTTAGTTGCCAGGAAGAGTTTTTTTGGGTTTGTCATGTGGCTCTAGCATGATCTTTTTTTTTTTTTTTTCCCTGAGATATTAAACAGTAATGCTGTTTTATTTTCCCTAATTTAGTAAATCTTGAGAAATAAACTGAAAATAAAAAGAGCTTTGAAATAATATATTTCTTTCCAAAGCCTTTTCTGATAGTGCTGTATCCAGGGAGTTAGGATAGATTAATGCATCTGTTGTACCTTTGACTTCCACAGTACAATATGAACCTGTACCCAGAGACACACTCGACAAAAATAGAAAGTATTTTTTACCTGTTTTATGTTAGTGCTGTAAAATCTTATTTAGAAAGGAGAGGAGCAATCTGCATGTGTTAAATTTGTTTTACAGAACTTTGTTGAATGAGATGGACAGAAAAAGGCTCCAGAAAAAGTTTCCTGGGTTCCTGATGTGTGTTCTGATGCTTCTTCATGTGAAGCATGAAGCCTTGGAGTAGTAGTGCCTGTAAACTTGTAAAATCCATTACAGGAAATATATGTACCTGACATAAAATTATGACATTAACTAGATCTTTATTTCAGCTGAAAGTTTTAGCTCTTTAATAAACACAAATGTCACGTGTGCCACTAACAGAAAAAGAGCTGCAGATTAACTACCTTTAAATAATGTGGGCTTCTTTCAAACAGGGCATTGTAATAAGAGGAAGGTGAAAAAATATTTTGGCATCTTAATCATTCTAGATTCGACTTCCCATTTTTGGGAAGTTACAAAGTATCAGGCACAAAATTCCTTCAGCTAAGTGTCTGTAATGAAGATTCCTAGTGCAAGAGAAATCTTAATTCCTAGATGGTGGAGTTATAGTAGGACTAAGTTATGCTTCATCTCCAACCTATCCCTTGGATGAGTTTGTTTTCCTGCAGTGATCAGAGAGGAAGTTTCTTAAATGTATTTGAACAATTCTCTGAGGAACAAATTCTCTATCAGATCCTCTCCTGAATGAATTCTCTGTGCTGCTGATGAGGAGAGGACCAAACTCCCTGGCTGTGCTGGCCCAGCTCAGTGTCACCCTGTGTGACTTTGAGCCCAGCACTTCCTCCCTTGGCATTTTGCAGCTCCCTGCAGGTTTATCAGCAGCCGAGCAGGGTTTAATCAGGGCTGGCGGGCTGACTTTGAGCACAGGCACTGAAACAACTGTTGCTGTGCCTGACAAGATGGATAGATACATTGATTAACCTTGCTGCCTGGAGTCCTTCTCCTCAGATATTTAAATTCCTGGTTTAGGTTCAAAATAAAGAGAGCTGCACTAACCTTTTTGGGTCATGGGCCAGTGAAGATTCACAAGCTGAGGTTTAGATACAGGGGGGGTTTTGAGGTGAGATTTTCAGGTTTTCCTTCAGAGGAAAATGTGTGCTGCTCCTCCTCTGATGGACTCAGTTGGAGGAGCATGATGCCCTTGAAAATGTTGTCTTGAGGGATTCTTGCTTTCTATATGGGAAAAAAAGGACATTTAGCAAGCATCCAGGCTTTTAACCTTGTAACCTGTAGCTACATCTACTTTTTCTATCTTTTATCTTTCCCACTTTACATGGTAAAAGAATTTTCTCTCATGTCTAGAGGTAGGAAAGTGGTTGCCATTATCTGCTTCTCTGAGTAAAATTCTCAGGTTTGCTAAAAGTACATCTCAATTGTCACATTAGAACATTCCCAGGCTTACTGGCTGCCCTCAGGGCTTGGCACTCCTGCATGCATGGAAAAGGTGTAGCTGGCAGGGGAAATTCTGTCAAAAATGAGTTATGTAGGTGGATTCTGATAATAATCTGAAGATCAGCTCGACTTTATGAGAGCCCATTTAAACTTCAGCTCTCTTCTCTTTGAGTTCTAATGTGAAAGATAAAAAGCAAGATCCAATATATGGAGGGGGAAAATAGTTATTTCAAATTTCCCCGGATGGCTGTGAGGCCAAGAGACAGGGCAGCAGGGTCTCTTGCTGGTTTGCTTGATGGTTTTTCACGAGAAGGGAAGGTTGCACATCCCTGTGTTGCTTTAATTTGGTTAATTCCATATATGTGGGTGCACTGTGCTTCCTCAGACAGGCCAAGAGCAGCAGCATGAGTGAGCCCTGCCCTTTTTAAATGGGCAGCTGCCAGCAAGGAAAGGAGCTGGAGGGAAGTGAGGACAGCTTTTGGGTCCAGAGCTGCTGCTTTTGGAGCCCTCTAAGGAGTAAATGTGTGTTGGGGTGCCAGGATGAATATCTGGCAATTCAAATGGCTGCTGCTAAGTGCAGAATT
The DNA here is from genome assembly GCA_013399915.1 of Illadopsis cleaveri. Classification (NCBI taxonomy): domain Eukaryota; kingdom Metazoa; phylum Chordata; class Aves; order Passeriformes; family Timaliidae; genus Illadopsis; species Illadopsis cleaveri. Next base: position 24,316 of record VXBB01015569.1, read on the forward strand.
TTGAAAGATGAGAGCTGGGAGGGATGTCGGGCTTCCACCTGCTCTCTTTCACTCTCTCAAGGTGGCAGTGTGAATGTTATGCTCCACCAGCCTGTGGCAGGAGCATTCTCAAACATTTCTGCAGGATTTAAAAAGCTACTCAGGGGTGTGAGACAAGCTTCTGGTTTTAACTAATTAACAGGTTTAACTGATTTTTTTCAGAGTAGCCTCAAATGAGTCCACTAGGCCCAGTTAAAATGAAAACCCAAGTGCACAGTAACCTGTTTTTGCCTTTAACAGGCTGAACTTGGAATTGTTCCATCATTAAGGCAGGCTGTGCTCACTCTTCATCTTTCTGTTGAAGACTGTTGAGACAGAGGCATTAAAGACATATTTTTCTTTGAGCCCCATCAGTTAAGAGAGCTCTGTCCTTTTACTCCAAGTAAAATCATCAGTAAAATACATACTTGGCTTGCTGATTATCATAGATAAACCCTCTCACCTGCTACATAAGTTGCAGAATTAGCAGGAATGTTTCTAAAATCACAGCCCAGTCATTAATTCAGGCTGTTTCTGCAGGTTCACACAAGCATCTTGCCAAGTGTCTGACTGGCCCTTTTGATGTGGGGTAACCCATTTTGTGTGCAGTTGCAGCATTTTCACAGCAGTGCTGAGCATAGGAGTGCTTAATGTGCATTCTGAATGGATGCTGCTTTGTACTTGTCACTGTGGTGTAAAAAAATACCTTCAGCTAACCGAGAATACAATAATAAATGAAAGGTGAAATTGTGTTGGTGGTTTCCTGAATTGTCAATTATACACAGTTAAGACATTTCCACAATGTTATTTTTGTCATATTTATTTATACTCTGGATTTATAAGTCTGCACATTCTCCCACTAGCAGTATGTCACTTTTGATGTTGGTTTTTTTCCCCTTTTTCCCGTTGTTCTTTGCAGGTCTGCTGTGAAAGCTCTGCGTCCTGGTGGGTCCCTGGTCTATTCCACGTGCACCCTCTCCAGGGCAGAAAACAGTGATGTGATCAATCTCATCCTGAGCTCCTGCAGCAATGTGATGCCTGTGGACATAAGTGGGATGGCCAGAGGTGTTTCCCAGGAATTCACTTTCCTCGGTGGGATGCAGCAGCATGAACTGCTGGTTCTCCCAGAGAAAGGGAGAGCCTGGGGTCCCATGTACGTGGCTAAATTAAAGAAAGTGTCCTCCACCTGATGACTGTTGGTTATATGTAATTCATATGATAAATTAATAATGATTTAAATACAGTATGTTGTATATGAACACATCCAAGGCAACTGGATTAGGAGTGCTGCAGTTTCCTGATCAAAAGGAAGCAAGAGGTTTAACTTACTTTAACTTAAAATACTGAATGGGCCTTCCAGCATGGGCCTGGGGGCTCTCAGAATTCCTCAGGAAGTCAAGGGAGCTTTGTATTGTTTTCAAGGTGCTGCTTTTAAAGGGATTTGGATTCTAGAATACAGGCCTAATGTGGTACAGTTTTGCACTGGTTTTGGTTCTTTTATTTACTGTCTTGGTTCTAATACAGTATGGTTTTTAAATAAATGGTTTTCTGTGGTCTGAAGTCATGGAAATCCTGCGTTCTCTCTAAACACAGCTAGAAATCTGTGTTGCTGCAAGAACTGATTTGTATGTTCAGTGTCATCTTCAAGCACTGGCAGAACAGGTCTCATATTTGCTAAACTGTTTACTTAAAAAACAAAGGTGTCTTTTGTTTACAGATGCAAATGTCAGCAGCTAGATCAACACCAGGGGTTTTTTTTAATTTATTAATATTCTTCTATTTTGAGCTTGCAAAAATACAAATTAAAAGAGTAGTGGTCTACATATTCCAGCCTAGGCTTGTCTTGAAGCAGAGTGGAACCTTTCATCCCCAGGGATTCTTTCCCAGATGGAAAGTGATAAACATTGTTTTTAAAAATATTGTTTTACAGAACAGAGGTAGATGAGTTGCTCATGTGGAAATGGGAGTGTATGACATTGTATATTTATTAATTTCCCAGAATAGTGGTTTGGGTTGGAAGGGACCTTAAAGATTATCAAGTTCCAACTTCCTGGCTGTGGATAGGGACACCTTAGACCAGGTTGCAAACTCCCATCCTTAAATTAAACACTTCCAGGGATGGGGCATCCACACATTCTCTAGGCAGCATGTTCCAGTGCCTCATTGCCCTCACTGTAAAGAATTTCTTTTTAATATCAAATCCAAACCTGCCTTCCTTCAGTTTGAAAACATTTGGTATATTTTATGTGTGTATTACACAGTTTGTCCTCAGAACACTGCTGCACCTTCTGCTGAGGCAAACAAATGTATCAGAGGTTCTGAAACCTCACCCTTCACTGTATGAGCTTTCACAGTTATCCTCTCCCCTGCTTTGGGATGTAGAATGTTTGAGGTGGCCCTGTAGGGTTAAATTACCAGCAATGTCTCTGAAAACTTGAGAGGCTGTGAAGTTCATGCAATTTGAGTATGCAGATGATGCTGTGAAAAGGCCTGACAGCATCTGTCCCAGGAGCAGTAAATGTAATATCCAGATTTGGAGTCACGTCAGGCTACTGGCTGAAATAACCATGCCTCTGGCAAATAGCTTCCCATCAGTTTCATTTGCCCTGTGGAAATTGAAATGGAAAGGCAAGAATGTAACTTGCTCAGGGATGGAATTGAAATGTGTGCTTGAGTTGGATGGTTGGGGAGGACGTGGACTGGGTAATCACAGGAAGAACAAAGAAACCCTTGAAAGCTGAGCTTCTCTCAGTCTCAGCAGAATGGCAAATCCCTGTGAGCTGCTTTACACCTGAACCTTGCAGCAAGGCCTCCTGGTGTGTCTGAAAGCTGCACTGAGCTCTGCATAACCCTTTGCTGATCTCCTGCAGTCCCTTTCCAACTAAAAATGCACCAACGAGAGAGGTAAAAACAAGGCTAATTAATAAGTGATATTTATTCTTGTTTGTACTTGATGAATTCTGGTTTCTACTCTATTCCAGACTGCTGTGGAGATTTGTTTTTGTTTTTCTTTGTTCTAATCAGTTCTGGCTGGTGGCAGGAATTTGGTGAGCACATGTGGAGTGAGAAGGGAGAAGCAGAAAGGATGGAGGCAGCCTGTAGAGGTTGAGGGGCAAATTTGCACATGTTGGCAAGTAGAGTCCACTCAAAGGCATTTCTTGGAAAGGCTTCTTGTCCATTCAAGGATCACTTGGAAACTTCTGACTTCTGCTCCCCTTTTATTACAAGGCTGCAACATTTTCCTTTTTTTTTTTTTTTTTTTTTGCCAGGTATTTGTAATTTAATTCCTTGCCACGTCCTTCCTCCCCTTTCCTGAGCAATGCTGATGGAGATGGGGTAGAAAACAAGTCAGCCTTTCTGTCATAGAAAAAATTGCAGTCCCAAGCAAGATGAGGGCAGGAAAATGACCAATTTTGTTGGATTGGGGAATCCCAGAGGAATCTTCATGATCTCTAAGGAAACTGCCTGCAGTTGTATGTGTAGCACACAGCAGTGGCAGCACTCAGAGGCAACAGAGATCTCTGGAGTTCACCTGCCCTCATGCTTTCCTGCCATTCCCTTTTCCAACAGCCAAAAAATCACTTTCCTGTTTTGGGGGGATTGGCACAGTAAGAACTTGAAAAGCCTTATCTAAAGGCAATTTCAGTGTTTACCAAATTTTATCCTTTATTCAGTGGCATCTGACACAGTTCAATTACGGCTTGTCAAAAGCATTCTCCACTGTGGACTGGAGTGGAAAAACAGATTACACAATGGACTGATGCAGCTGGGCAGGGGACTGATGAACTCTTGGCTTTCTCATTAAGGTGTGCCAAGAGAAGCTGAAGCACCTTGAAGGAGGGGCAAAATGAAAAGATCAGGACTACAGCAGTGGGTGAAAAATGTGAAATACTGGAGAAGAGAGTCTGGCTTTTAGCATGGAAGAGCAGCAGTGCTGCAGCCTGTTGAGGAGAAGCTCTGGGAGTGAAGAGAGGAGAGTTCCTCTGGGGGAGAGTGGTGGGAGAGCCACAGGTGCCTGTACTGGGCTGGGAGGATCCCCTCACTTCATCTGACTGTCTTAAAAGGAGAATTGAGGACATCAGTTATGAAAAGTGCAGTGGGATTGCTTTGAACTTGCAGGGTCTTTAACTTAGCTATATGCATTTAAATCAAACGTGTCTACCTGTTTCTCGGCTGTACTGGTAGGTGTTCCTATCAGAAAAATTGATTTGGTGAGTGGGAGGAAAAATTGAGAATCAGGCCTGGATGTAGTAGAATATGGCTTACTTCTAAGTGATGCTTCATGCAGTATTGGCTCTAGATGAGATTATTTGTTCTAGGGGAAACTGGAACAGCACATGCTGGTAGTCTCTTAACTTCCAGGGAAAAGTGAAATTTGGAGTTCTGTGTTTGCCACACCTGGGTCAGAGCACACAGGGCACACACAGTCACTGGTCACAGCTTTTAGGTGTCACCACACCAGGTGATTCCTGACTGAAGACTGGTTTTTACCAGACAGATCACAGCAATCATTTGTCAGAAAATGTTTTCCTTGTCTGATCTTGTCTGCATCCTATGACTTGATGTCAATGTCTAATGACCTTGGATGTTTTTTATTTTCCTGGTAGTTGTACATAGTTTTCAACAGGGGCAATCATCGTGCAGCTTCCACAGGTCCATTTCAAAAATGTTCTGTGTGCTACCAAAACAAAATGCCTGGATCAAAGAGTCACAGCTGCTCTTGAGAGGAAGAGATGGAACACAAACCTGAGTCAGTTTTTGTACCCCACTGAGCAATTTCTGCTTCCTACAGCTGAGTCCAAGGAGGTTCTTCACATCAGTGTTTTCTGCTGCTTCTCTCTGAGATGCCCCTTGGCACATGGTCACTATGGTGTCATAGTGATGTGAACCTTTGTGGGCTCAGAGGAAAAAGAAATGGATGTGCTGCCCTAAACCCACAGGTAACAATCCTAGAGTGAGAGGTGTCGCAAATGTTGCTGCAGCACTATTTTTTAAAAGATGATAAAGGCACTAGAAGGCAGCACAGCAATCGAAATTTGAATGGAGGCAGGAGTTCAGCTGGTTAGTGACATTCTTACCTTGTTCTTTCCAAAATGATGCTTCCCTGACATGAGGCTTTCATCTTTAAGGACCGAAAGCATTTGCCCTGACCTCACTTCTGACAAGGCCAATCAAATAAAGCAGTCAAAACAGACAAGGGGCTCGTTTGCATGCAGTGTCAGAGCAGATCTTTCAGCCATCCACAAGAGATACAGGTTGATGCTGCTGTGTCTCAGCCCCCTGTGCTGCTCTGGGGTAATTCTTGTCCAGTAGCATCTGTGCTGGGGATGGGCCCTGACACGATTCCTGCTGATTCTCCCCATCCCCAGTAACTTCCTTTGGTGCTGGGTAGATCTTTAGAGTCACATCTCTTCAGTGAGAATCTGGGAATGGTTTTCAAACCACCTTTGGATGTCATTTGGCAAAACTTCTCTCTCAGAATAGGTGTTTGTTGTAACATCTTAACTTGCTCGAGGTCCCTTGATCTGAGGGTGCACATTTTTTAGATCTACTTTTTCCTCTTTGATGTACCAGGTCCTTATTGAACATCCTACCCTAGAAAATAGAGACTGGGTGCTCTCTGCCCTAACCAAAACAGGGTAAAGCCCAGAAGTGTGATGAGGCAGCAGGGAGAAGGTGGGAGAGGAGTAAATGGGAGTAAAAGCAGAAAGGTGACTTCCTTTTTTTTAATGATTTCAGCCTTATTGAGAACCATCCCACCACTAACAGGTGAGCAGCTCCTCCTGCCTGCATTTGGATGTGGTGGGCCGTGAAAACTAGGAAAAAATGTCACTGATGAAGTTCTCAAGAAGTATTTTCTAATTGTCCCAAAGTGGAATAAAATGCTAAGAACAAATTCAAAGCTATATATATATAGCTTATATGTATACATTTTTTAGGAGGGTATTTTGCTTTGTTGATTTACTCTAGGAAAAAATCTATCTTGTCTGAATGTGTGATTAAGTAGCTGATGGAATAATTCTTTACAGGGAGGAGAACATGCCAGGACATTTGAGTGATGTGAAACAGGGCTGCAGAGAGGATTAGAAAAGGTACAAGGAGGAGTCATTTTGTGTTGGCAGGAAGTAGAGTTAACAGTACTTTTTTATCTGTAATTTTTATGATTCTGTGGCTAACCAGGGAAATGTTTAATGTTCCTTGTACAGCAAGTGAAGGTAGAAGGAGGCAAATTGACATCCCCAGCACTGTTATAATTCATTCCATTACTTCAACAGGGCTTTTATATTGTCACGCCCATAAAGCGCCGGCGTGCGCGCTCAGAGCCAATCCATCTTTATATACTGCTGCTGATCCCATTGAAGGCAATGGCAAAACTCCCATCAATTTTAATGGCACTGGGATATGGCCCATTTTGTAGATATACAATGGATATTTCCTGCACACACAATTTTTTTTTGGTGTATAACGTGCCCCTCATCCGAGGTTCAGAGAGTGTTTTATAAAGTGGTGAAGTCGCAGCCATTGATGCAGTCTCCAGCTGATGAGATAATGTGATCTGCCTTCAAAAACAGGATTTAAAGGTTGACTTTAATTTATCTACCTGTTTTGTTTTTTAATTTGTTAGGGGCACAAGATGCACGCAGAATGTCTCCCTGTGTGGAGTACTGCCTTTGAAAAATTTGCCCAGATAAATTGCAGGAGGTAACTGTGTTAGAAATAGATGCTGCACTTGCAAGGTTTGCATTATGCTACAGCACTTAAAAACTAGAAAGCATCAAAGAAAATTGAAGGCAGTATGGATCAGTGGGTTAGTACATAACACAGCAGTCTGCAGCACCAGAGGCTAAGAAAGGTCCCTTTTGAACAGCAGCTGTTTGGATAGCGACTCACTCAATCAGCAAGGCACAAACAAACCAAAAATTAATTGGATGAGTATTTTAACTCATGTTCTAATTGGGAAATGTTTTGAACAGGGGTAAGGTGCCTATTTCCTGCAGAACCCATTGTCCTTGACCCTCTTTAAAGAAAATGCACAATGTATGAGCCACATTTTAGTGGCTGGTAAACCTTGTTGGTTATGCATTGAAAGCTCTGGATTCATAGCAGCTTTCAACATGTGCACAGTGGAAATGGAATGGCCTGCCAGGCTGATGTTTTCACTCAGGAAGCTTCCTTGCCTCACCCTAATGTATGCTGGAGAGCAGCACATTCCCACTTTAATGCAGGAGCAGGGCTTGCAGAAGACTCAGACAAGAAGTTTGCAGTGTAACTAAAACTTTTAGGATGTAGCTGTGAGTTGTGTGCTGGTAGAGAGTAAATAATTCAGCAGGCCTTGCTGTGCAACACTCTTCCAATTAGTGCTCACTGCACTCACAGCTCCTGCGACTGGATTATGCAAAGATTTAGGAATTCTTTGCTTAGCTGGGTGTACACAGGAACATATCCAGCTTTTGTTTAAGCACATGTGCCTCAGGCAGTGCCAGGACATTGAAGAGTCCCTCTTTCTGATGGTGTTAAGTGGCTGTGCTGCCTGGGGGTGACACAGCAATTGAACAAACAAGTGCCACCCGTGCTGAAGGGCAGGAGCATCATCTCAGTGTACAAGCAGCCCTCTTGTGTCCAGTTCCTTACAGCCCGCCTCGAAAACAGCACTGATCTAGGACATGTAAGTTAGCTGGATTTGATGGGCTGGTTTTCACCATCTTCAAATTTTTTAGGTTTGTTTGTGTTGTTTATTTAAAATATGTAAGTAGCAGGATATTTTGCTTTGTTGGTTTTTATTTTGCATGGGAGGTGCTGTTTGTTTGTTTGTTTTAAATTACAAAATTGACCTGAACAAAAATTGTACAAAATTGACCTGAACTGCCAGGCTGGGATTTATATTCCTCAGTGGTTCTCAGGAGATTGCAGACCTTGAATTCCAGTGCTGAATTCCAGTTTCAGGTGCAGCTGTGTCTCAGGTGCTCAGCCGTGTACCACAGCACCATTCCTTGTACAGCATCTGCAAACCACCGCTGGGGCTTTGTGGAGAGGCTCAGGGGGGCTCAGAGTTCGGTTCCTGGTTCATTTTTCTATTNGTGGAGAGGCTCAGGGTGGCTCAGAGTTCGGTTCCTGGTTCATTTTTCTATTGATTTCCTTTGGCAAAAGCAAATTGATTTGCTTCTGCTGTGATTTTTAAAAGCACTTTGTGTTGGCCTTAGTGCTATCAAAAATCAGATCTTCCCATTGCCTTACCTGAAAACAGAGTTGACTTACTGGAGCACATTTATCGGTTGGCCCTCAAAGTCTCCAGGATTTATTTTTCCCTCTGTCTCCTGATAATTATGCACACCAGTGAGCCATACAGATCTTGGAGCAACAAAACCACGCTTGCCTCATGGCATTTGCTAACTTCCAGAGAATCACAGAATCACTGAACCTGGAAAAGACCTCAAGATCATGGATTCCAAACTTTGACTGAATCTCAACTAAACCATGGCACTGAGTGCCACATCCAGTCACTTCTTGGACACTTTCAGGGATGGTGACCCAACCATTTCTCTGAAAAATCTCTTCCAGGGCTTGGCAACCCTCTCAGGGAAGAAATTCTTCCTGATTTCCACCCTGAGCCTCCCCTGCTGCAATTCACACCTTTGTAAAGGTCTGGCTCAACTCCACCAATTTTCAGAAGACAGCTGATCTGGGTGTTTATTTTCTAAGTTCCAAGGCTATTCCTATTCTGTGCTTACAGAATTCACTGGTTTTGCTGAGAATGTACAATACTTTAATAGCAGAGGGTGGGGATGAAGAAAGCTTTTTACCACTCTTTCTATTTTTTTTTTCCAATGTATGCTCTCAAATGACAGCCTGGCAATCCACAGCAGCTGTCAGTAACCTGCAAATCATTTCTGCCCTCCCTAGCAGATGTCACAGTGGCTGTTGGCAATACACTGTGATGTCCAGAGATGACAAAGATTAGAATATGTGGAAGTTGTTAAACAAAAATTGTATAAAATGTTCTTTCTTAGACAAAAAAAAACCCAACACAAACAAGCAAAAAACCCCACTAACCCCAAAGCACAGATGCTTTCTGAAAAAAGCCTACCTCCTTTTTTAAATTATTATTTTTTGCAGAGTACAAAATGCTTTAGCTTCTGAACTCAGCTTTGCTTTAGTCTAAGATATAAGCTGATTTTTTAAATTATTGATGCTTGACCCACGAAGTTGAAAATGACACATAAAATGGATTTTGAGCCCAGATTTCCTGTAGAGTGCAACAGCTATCTAGAAGATCTAATAAAAAAGAAAATTAAGGAAATTATAAGAATGGCTGGAACACTGATTTTCCAGTTATTTCCAGGTGCTTTCAAGGGGCAGAAAACTTTGAAAAAAGAGTCCTAAGATTGTTGGGAACAGAACTCTGAACTTCTGAGTTTGTCCCCTTCCAGTGGTCTGATTTGGATAAATTTCTAGCTGTGGACCTTCTGACAATATGCAAGCAGCAGATCTTGGTCATTAAAACTTGGGTATGTTTCGTTTTGCCTGTTTTATTGAACCTGTTTGATTATTGATTTGTCTTCATAGATTTTGAATAAGCAGAACATTTGGAAAGAAACAAACCTATGCTTGGGAAAAGTATCTTAAAGTTCTTAAATCTGCTAAAGTTTCTTCTTTTCCCTTTTTCTTTCTGTTGAGGAAAAGACAGTGGGAAAATTGCTGTTTCTGAAATAGACTGTAAAAGAAGGATAACATAAAAACTTCCCAGGAAATCACATCCTCTGTTGAATTAAAAGGAAAATGGGAATTCCCTTTCCATCTTTACATGATCCCTTTAGTCTGTCTGCCAGGTTAACAGTGGCTAAGTGACCCCGTCAAAGTCCTTCGAAATCATTTCAGCACTTTGAAAATATTAAACTTAAAGCTCAAAATGGACAAAGTTTCAGTTCTATGTGACAGCTCTTCAGGTACACAACTGCTGGTGGAGGAAAGTCTTGTTGATCTGCTATGGAGGATTTTAATGAAAATATTTTGTAGACCTGTGTCGGAAAAGCAAAGGTAAAGTTTTGTTGGAATACCTACAACGGGTTTACACTGTTTAATGGATTATTCTTATAATGAGTGAAGCAGGATCAGGCATGAACAAGGGTGAAATTTTGCAGTCCTACCTACCCATCCTATCCCACCTAATATTTTCTGGCTTTCTTCTCAGAATGGAAGAGGCTTTTACGCTCTCTGCCTGGTGAAAACTGCTGTTCAAAAACTGCTGTTCAAAATTCATGCAGGGCTTGCAAACAAGTGAAAGTTTTCTGTCTAATCCTATTTGAATTCCTGCAGCTGTAAACCTCAACTTTTAGTGTCTGGAATGGTAATAAGTTGAATATATATATATAAAAATATAAATATATATATATATACACAGAGAGAGATATGTATATTGGTATGTATATTCACAGGAGACTGTATTAAAATGTAATGACACAAATGTAATTTTCACTTCAATTTCGGAGAATAAAGCAAACCCATCTTCTGTCGGTCATAGTTCCCCCACATCTCCTGCCTCAGAAAATGGGACTTGAATTTTTCCAGTGAAATTAGAACGTCATGGCCTTGACCTGAATAGAAAGAAATGTTAAAAAAAATATTTATACAGAAGATGCAAGTGTAATCCATGGGACTTCTCTGGCTGTTAATTTGTGAGCATTGTTAATTCAGTGGCAATAACCAATATTAGTGCAGCTGAGTGTCAATATTCATACGTGATTACATGCATTAAAAATGCTCCATTTGCCTTTTTTCCCCCCTCCTAACATGCATGATCAGTTTCAAGTATAACACTCTCAAATTTGTATTATATTCAGCCAATCCAGATCTCATTATGTTGGACAAACACCGTACAGGAGGAAAGTGGATCACATAAATGCTCCTAATATTATTCATGAATTTTCCTACTGCAGTGGTTTGGAAATATGCTACAAATATTCTCCTATAAATTACTTTGTTTAAGTTCTGGTATTGTATTTCTGTGGGGGGTTTTTTGTTTGTTTTTTTTTGGGTTTTTTGTGAGGTTTTTTTTTTTTTTTTTTTTTTCCCCCCCACAGGTTTTNTCCTACCTACCCATCCTATCCCACCTAATATTTTCTGGCTTTCTTCTCAGAATGGAAGAGGCTTTTACGCTCTCTGCCTGGTGAAAACTGCTGTTCAAAAACTGCTGTTCAAAATTCATGCAGGGCTTGCAAACAAGTGAAAGTTTTCTGTCTAATCCTATTTGAATTCCTGCAGCTGTAAACCTCAACTTTTAGTGTCTGGAATGGTAATAAGTTGAATATATATATATAAATAAATATANGCTGGGCAGAATATTTTGAGTCATGGCTTTATTTCCCTTCATCCAAAAATTCTGCAGTGAAGGGGCTGCAAATAAATCTGGAGCTGGAAGGGAAACACCAGAAAAAAGGTCGAAGTTCTGAGGTCAAACCATTCACTCTGTGGGGCTTTCTAGGGCAATTGCCACCTTTTGTCCTCCTTTTCTGGTGTTTCTGCAAGGTCTGACATTATTGGGTTCTGAGTCCCAGCTGCACATCTGAATATTTATTGGGAAATACACACCTGGTGAAACACATTCCTGTTGATGTGGAAGTCAGTAAGCACTGCTGGAATAAGCTGGTTTGGGGTTTTTTCTTGGATCTGCCCCCAGATTATCACATTGCATGGAAAAAATAATCTTTTTGACTGTAATTAAGAATGCAACACATCTAATCCTGATATCCAATGAGATGAGAATTCCTATTTGAGAGAGCAGAGACCAAGCAGAATTTTAATCCTGAGAGAATGACCTAATTCAGATGATGATTCCAAAATCAGAAAAAATGCAGCCTGGAGATGTCCAATTTGTCATGCCAAAGAAATATTTGTCTTTAAAGTCTAAACATTGTCCCATGCCCTGTTCTGCACATTCCTGGCTGTGATTAAACACCCTTGTCCTTTTCCAGCTGTCAGCCAGGATCCAGACTGCTGTAGGAGGTTTGACAGTTGTCACTGGGTTTGCTGTTCCCCCACTGTTTTCTGTGGGTCTCTGATCCTTCAGGCTTAGAATGATGAAGGTAATTAGCTAAATGTTTATTCTTTAAATATAGAGAAGCCTTCCAAGTCAGGGCATAGAAAGAATTAACCTTTTTGCCTCCACGCACACCTCCTAAAGACTTGAACGATTGATTTCACATAGGTAGCAAATTAAAGTTTAACAGCGATGTGACCAATACACTTTAGTTTTGCAGCTTATTTCACACGCTCTAGAAAAGGAGTGCTTTGGCAGATTATCAGTAAAGGACAGATTTGGGAACGGACACAAACACAGAGCCTGAGAGGCTGCTTCACTCCTTCCTCTGTTGATTTTTTGGGTTTGTTTTGTTGTTTTGGGATTTTTTTTTTATTTTTTTTTTTTTTTTGGTTGGTTGATTGGTTGAGATTTTTTAGGAGAACACAGATATGCACACTATTCCCCATATCCGGACCTGTTTTCATGTAATTCTTTTCTGGATTCTGAACTAACCACGTAAAATCGAATTAGGAAAGAGGATACACTGCTTTAAGGGAGAGTTGCTCAAAGGCTTTTAGGTATTTTTGATCTCAATCTGCTCTACTCAAGTGTGATAATGGATAATTCATTTGCTAAACTGGAATAAGATTTTATTACTAAAACATCTTGTCAGAAAATTGGTAAATTGAAGCCAGGAAGTCAAAAGACAATGAAAGCAGTCATGTGTGTCTAACAAAAGATGAGTGTGCATGTTCTGCTTTTAAAACTCAGGAGTATAAACATTGAATGAAACTTTCTAAATGGAACCAAAGTCCCTCACTGAAGGAATCACCCTATAAACAGGAATTTGCAATACAAATTAAAGAAGCTTACTTCACAAATCTTTATAACTATGTGTTCTGTATAATTAACTGTATTTTGAATATGTTGAATCAGATATTCACATCTCAGCTTGAGATGTGATTTCCATCTGAGCTGGAGCTCTTTGGTTTTTCTTTAATATACATATGTATATGCTTCATATCCATCAATGATTAAACATATGTGCTTTGCCTTTCAGAAAATCGAACACATGTTGTGTGATCCAGAGCTGGCTGAATCAAGGAAACAGCTACACTGACTTTTAGGCATCAGCTTTGATGTGTAAATGTGAGGGGGTTTGGCACTTTTGAAAAGAAAAGCTTTTCCTTTCTCTTTTGGCAGTCTATGACTTTCTTGCCCTTCATCAGAACAAGAAGTCTTTGCTAATTTGCAGCGGCGAATGGAAAAAATATTGTCACCTAATGAACTTTGTGCTCTAGCAATGATGCAAGGCTACTGCTTTAGTACACGGTGTTCTGTTGTTCTTTGATCCTTTTTTGTCAGTGTTAGCTCACCTTTATTTAGGATGCTTCATCATTTGCTATTCAATGTTCTGTCCTCTGTCTGCAGAAATAATGAAACAACAATAAGAAGAGTCTTGACTGCAGCACGTGTCCTCTGAAAGGTGAGAACAGTTCAGAAATGCTGTTTTCTCCAAACAGTAAGCAGTGCTATTTAGGAAAGTGCTCATAAACAAAATGTCTTACAGGGCTCTTGCACAGCATCATTTTTAAAGGTTCTGCTTTTGTCAGAGAATTAAGCTAAAAATCATCTGCCTTCTGTCTTAGAAACATTGGACTAAATCCAGACTGGGAGGTGGTAGCCTCGCCTGCACTGAGCCGGGCTCACTTTAATACTAATTATAATTCCAAGTAGCTGTAATTGCCTCACCGAGCCTGTGAGGAGGGAGCAGCATCGCCCTTCTCTCTTCCCCTGCTTGCTACGGCCCCCTCTGACAGACATGCCCGAGGGCAGGAGTCAGAATGGAGCAATGATCGTGGGATTTTTGCCCCACACAGCCAGTGCTCTTCCTTCCCTGTCTGCATCCTGCCTGCCTGTGCCCTCACCTTCTCTTGCCTGATGAAAATTCACCTTCTCTTGCCTGATGAAAATTCACCTTCTCCTTACATCCCCAGCACCACTTGGGATGGTCGTTCCCAAATTACTCACTGCCCCTATACCAAACCTCCTGTTCCCTACCACTTCAATTTAACCCTTCCCACTGACATACATCCACTTTACATCCATTTACACAAAACCTTCCTTCACTCTTAATGCTGTTTATCTGGGATTTTTAATGCTTTAGAACATGATCAGTGGCATCTAATACCCACATGTATTTTTATTGTTGCACAAATGCAGAGTGGTTTGCCATTAATGACTTGGAACTCTGACACCTGATTGCCTACAAGAGTGTTCAAACCACGGACCAGGTTCTGTACCTCTAAACTCAGATGGTGCAGCACTAATAATCCAGATTTTAATCTTGCATGCTGCTTTTATATTTTTATCTCTGAGGGTTTTTTTTTGTCTGTTGTTTAACCACAGAGAAACACTGATGGTTACACTTAGCAGTGAGTTTGTAAAATGTAAATTTTCCATGGTCCCTCACTTTTCCTTGCAGCCTGCACAGTGCTACTCCAAGCAGCACTGCAGGAAAGAGAGCTGCCTGACTCAGACCCACGGGCCAATGTCACCCCAGTGCTGACAGGAGCTCTCTGTGCTGATCTCAGAGGTAGAAGGGGGAAATTGCTTCTGTGAGGAATGCAAGACAGATGGCTGCAAGTACAGCAAGCACTTATTGGTGGAGAGAAATAAAACCTGTGCCTATTGCACTCTGACAGATTGGTTTGAAAGGGTTCCATGCAGTTCATTACCTCCAACCTGGTAAAAAAAAACTTATTTAGCATCAGTGACATCCCATGCTTAATCCTAACTCTTTCAGTGGGGAGGCAGAAGATTATAAGTAGTGGTTTGAGAGCCACTAGCAGCTCTTTTAGGCATCTTAAATCAATTTATCTGTAGGCTCTCTGTAATTTGCAGGATGAGGGAATACTGGATGTGAGAGACAGTTGAACAAAAAGGTCAGAAAAAAATTGCTTGTCAGGCAGGTATATAGTAAACATCAATTTAGCCTTGTGTGGATCAATATAAGGTTGTGTGTTCATATCCGATCACCTTAGATGGATTAAGATATTGGATGTTATTAAGATAATAAAAGACAGCATTGGCATCATAATGGTGGCACTTTGTCCTTGAAATCCTGTGGCTGGAGAGGTTCCCATTTGTAGATGCCAGATGGTTCTTGAAACCCAGTGGCTGGAATGAGGGAAGATTTGTACCTGAACAAGGTTTTCCTGTGAAGTTTCCTTTGGATGTTCTCTTCCTCCTGTTTTTTATACATCTTTCTTCTTTTGTATTGTTTTCCTTTTCAGCCTCAATCCACTTTCCATCTTTATGTTTTGTTAATGAGCAGTTACTAGCACAGTATCTTGCTTCTGGAATCTTTCTGGTTGTATCAGACAGCACACCTGGCTGTGCTCAGAGTTGCCCACAATATTTTTGTGGTAATTTCCTTGAAACTGGGCTTAGAAAATTGAGAAGACACATTTTACTGAAGGTCAGGTAAAGCATCCGTCTCTCCCCATTCTCAAATCTGGTTTGTGAATATGAAAAAATATCTGTTTCTGCATTAAAATTAGTCTGGGGTTGAACACTTTTCCTACTCCTTCCACCCTAAAGAGCAGGGATGTTCTAGTCTCCCGTCCCTGCCTTTGCACTGCTCTGTTGAGGTGTAGTTGTTCCTTTCCAAAGTGTCATTGTAAGGACAGGATTCTTCTGGATCATCTTTCTCAGACAATTATTTCAGGTGTAAGGACAGGATTCTTCTGGATCATCTTTCTCAGACAATTATTTCAGGCCACACTGTTATAATTGACCTTGCTTTATGGATTCGGTGTCTTTAGAAAAAAATTATTTTCATCCATTTTAGATTACACCTGAATTTTTGCTTTTTCAGTCTGCATGCAGTGTGTATTTTGACTGCATTAATATTTTTATTTTTTTTTAATATGGCATCTACTGATGTCTTATGAGAGGGACAAAGTTTAGTTTGAGCTTTATCCCCTTCTGATTGAACTCCTGGCTGTAGTATTCAGTGGGTTTCATATCTGTCTGTTCAGGTTTACTACAAAAACATTAATACTAAATATTGATTAAAACATATTGCATGTCTGTCCTGGCACAGCAGTTTTCTAGTGCCTCTGTGAGAATAATTCTATTTTTTCCTTTGACTCTTCTGCGATGAAATCCTGGGGATCACTTATGATGAATCATTTTAATTGCACTGTGATTATTTGTAACACAGCAAGTGCAGGTCTCTTGCTCTGTTGTGTCTGATATAAATGTAGGCTTTCCTTCCTCTGAGTAATGGGGTAAGATCAAAACATGCAGCACAAATCAATATTAGACACAGCCCAGCATCACCTGTGGATAGGCACTGCACTGGAGCAGTGAACATAAAATGAGTCACATTTTCTGTGGCTTCCTTTCCCCTGTGTGCTGGGTAAGCTCTGACCTCTGAAGAGGTGATGCTTGTTTATTTGCCTGCTTGTTTGACTTCCCAAATGTTTTATCTCTGATTAGAAGACCCAGCTCACAGTCACAAGCCCTAAGTGTCAGAAGAGTCTGGGGGCAGAGTGTTACAGGCGAAAGTGGCTGGAGGAAAGGAGGTTTGCCTTTCCAAGGAAAGGGTGGATGTAACCAGAGCAACCTGTAATGGCTCTGTGAGCTTGGCTCTGCCTAGGAAAAGGGAAATGAGAAGTGGCCCTATCAGTGCAACAGCCAGGATGGTGTGGATGGATCCTAATGCAGCTCTGACCTCATCTGGCTTCAGGCTGACCCTGTGAGGCTGCTCCAGCTCTCAGCACCAGCAGAGGACACAGACCTGTCCCACTTCTCCTGGAAAACACAGCCTCAGCTGGGATGGTGACAGAAAAAACTTATGCTCTTCAGGCAGCAGTCTGCTTTTCTTCCTTGATTTTCATATTCCACAAGGATGTACAGTGTAGAAAGGATTTTTATTTGCCTTTTTTGTGTTTGTTTTTTGTTTTTTTTTTTTCCAAATAGCCTTGCCTGGTGGTTTATCTAACTGATGCATTGATAAGGTGCCAGCTATTGTAATCAATAGACAGGAGGCAACCAACTGCTGCTGTTGCTCCTTTGTAACTTGAGACCATAAAGTGAGTGTAAGGATTAATATTCGTGGTTAGATCAGCATTTCAGGTGCTGAACTTTGCAGTCTCTTCACACTCCTTTGACCCTGCCCTGCACACTTCACAGCCACTTCCAAGCATCTCTGTTGCTGTTAAATGGATGTAGAAAGTGGGTGGGGTTTTGTTTGTGGGGTTTTTTTGGTCTTTTTCTTCTTCCTAACTTCGGTGGTGGAAGCTGATTATGATAATCTGAAAAGTGATGGTTTGTGGCCCATCAAACTCCTGCAGATTCTGCTTTTTCTTCCTACTTTCAGCATGGCTTTGGACATATCTGAGAGCCAAACAAGGGGAGACCTGCTTTTAACACCCTCATTAGGGAGGAGGAAATATTTTGCTTCCAAAAGCCTGCATTCTGTTGTTTGTTACTGCAAACTTAAAAATAACAACCTTAGAAATATTTCAAAGTTCTCTAGAGAACGAAGCCTGGCTCAGGAGACTGTTGGCCAGATTATGCTCCCAGGTATGACATAAATCAGGAATAACTCCTCTGCATGCAGGGTCATTTCTCCAGCCTTACTACGAGCAGAATGTGACCCTCAGTTTAATTTCTGAAATGGCATCTGAATTTATTGATTGGAGCCCTGCATCTCTGCAGGACCTTTCTTGGCTTTGCTGCAGTGGTAGCCTGATGTAAATCAGATTTCCTTGCAGCTGAGAACAGTGCTGATTATATATGAGGCTCTATTAGTGCTTGCTGGAGTTTTGTGTTCCTGAGACCACGCTAGGCATGCAAAGAGCTCACCCTTCTGCCTGTGACCTGCAGAAGGAGTAAAGTGTTTTACAGTAGTAATAAAGAGATTACATTAGATGAAGTTATTTTCAGTAACTGTATCAGGATGATTGAGAGTCAATTATCCTGGCCAGGTTCATCTTTAGGACACCAGCAAAGCAGAGGGTGCAGACTTTTATACTGTACCACCAGAAAAAGATTTAAAGGCACTGTGTTCTCACTGAGCACTTGGGCCTGATCTGCAGGAGCAACCAGGGAGGTCACTGAGCAGATTTTGGGAGCTGCAGGCTCTCTGGGGGTGCTCTTTAACCCCCTGCACTCATTTCCTCAGCAGCAAAAGCAGGTTGTGTGGCTTTTGTCACCTGTGGAAGTGACTGGTAGGGACAGTAATGCTGAGGCTCCTGCTACTTCTGGTTTCTGTTTTAAGACTTTCTACTCTGTTGCAAAATCTGCTCTGATTTCAGAAAACTTCCCAATACTTTTCTCTACTGTCTCTGTGTGCACTCTCACATCTAAATTGCACATGTATAATTTCCCTATGATCAGTTGCTAACAGCATTATTTTTTTTTTCCTTTCTTAAAATAATACCTGCAAGATGTAGAATACTTGCTTTCCAAAAGAATCTTTGCTATTTGAGAGCCCTGGATTTTTTTTTTTTTTTTTTTTTTTTTTGGTGAAAAGGGGGTGTCTTTTAAGGGAAAAAT
>VXBB01015569.1:42974-63429 GCA_013399915.1 Illadopsis cleaveri
TTTTTTTTTTGAAGTGAAGATGAGTGTCCTGTAAGTGAAAAGATTCTGTTGCTTCTCTCATGCTTCATCTGCAGAGGGAAATGTTACTTGAAGAAAGGCCATATGCACTGATAGATGATCCTGCTAACTATTTTTAAGGAAAGATGTCTGTTCTGAGAATGTGACAGCTGAATCTGTCACCTCTGCCCCTCACAATTAAAATAAATTGATGATCAGCTGGTGGGTGGGACTAACACTGGCAAAGATATGCTGACATAAATGCAATGTATGCCTCAGTTACTCTGTCCACAAGATTTTGTCTGTTTTGTCACCTTTTACTTACCTTGTGAAGGAGACGCTTCTTTCTCTTCATTCATCTGTGAGCTTACTGCATTTTCTGTATATTGAATTTTTGCCTGTTGGAGCACTGAACAGTATTCCTGATCAAAATGGGTTGAGTGATTCCTGTTTGAATGATTGAAATCCCAAATCCATCTAGTGTGCAGTGATGTCAGAGAAGGGTTATTATGTGCTCAACAGCTCGTGGGGTATCCAGAAACATGTATTGTTTTCTCTTTCCAGCCCTTTTCCTTCCCTTCTGGGGACTGTAATGCATTGTTGAGTTCAGGTGTTTATGAGGGGATTTCTATCTGGTTTGAGTTAATTCTAGCAGGTGAGTGCTTTTATAGAATCACCTGTGGCACAAGTTAAAATGGTCTGCTTGTCCAAAGAATGAACCCAAAAAGTGTAATCATCACTAGACCTGCCATCCTGAATCAAGACTGTCTATTAAGAAGTCACTGTTTTGTTTTGATGGTATTGATCCCCCAGAACTATTGATTCCCCTGATTACATTTCAGGAAGCAGCACACCTATTTCTTCCTCAGGCTCTCCTCAACAGCCACTTTGTCTTAGCAGTGGTGGCTGAACTGCTAAAGCAGCTGCTTTAGAGAAACAGAGAAGCCTAAGGAACCAATCTGAAAGAAAAAAAAAAAAACACAAATAGCAAAAGCCACACCCCTTGAAGAATTGGCTTTACCTTCACATGGACCAGTGTACTGAAGTGGTTATCAGAGGAATTCATCTACATCTGCACCTGGTGGGGAGAAGTCACGGAGCAAAGCAGGATATGTTTTTACTGAGATCCAGAACATGAGCGTGATTTATCCCTGTTTTACTCCTCTATGGCTCTGTCAGCTGCACTTAGTGGTCTGAGGGCTTTACTGTAAAGGTGTTTTCTCCTGGTTCTGTTCCCAGTTGCTGTAAATCAGAAGCTCTTTCACTGAGCTTGTGACTTGAGTTGTATAACACCAGTGCAGATGAGGAAAGAATTCTGCTTATTACGTAGTATTTCTGGCTGTCAGCAACAAATGACTGTTTCTGGATGAATTGCTGCTTCCATATATGAGAGGGTTGGATGCTGCTTTGGGGAATGCCTAGAGAAGGATCCGGGTAAAATTGCTCAGGCCAACAAATCTTCTGTGTTCTCTGGAATTCTGTCCCAAGGTCACCAGAATCAAGCTTCAACTTCTGCAAGGAAGTCTTTCAACAGCTTTTGTAATGAACAACTTTTGTTGAGGAAGGGCAAAGGTTGTGCCAAACTTTTGCAGTGTCTCTGAAGATGCTGTGTGGGATTTGGGGGACAGACAGTTTCTCCTGCCTTGGAAAGGACTCCAGTGTACCTGAGGGCACAGGTTGCTGATAGCAGGGTCACAGATCCCCTCAGTTCCTGGTTAATTCTGAAAACTGTGTGATTTTGTGTGCTCAGTTCTGGCAAATTTAAAAATGTTATTCTAAATCCCTGTCCTGTTGCTCACAGCTGCTCCACAACGCTGGCCACTGCTCTTTCTAGTTTCTACCACTACTGAAGTGTGGACTCTTACCAAGTTTTTTTCTTTCACTTTTTTCACCACTAAGTTGTTTAGCTGGCTCTTGGAGGGGAGTTCTTCCTTGTCTCGAGGCAAGCTGAAGTAAAACAAAAAAAAATTAGGAGGTCTGACTTTTGGAGGAGGTCTGTCTGTCTGTCTGACATTGGATGGTTGACAGAGAGCTCCAAACATCTGGCACGACCCTGCAGGATTAGGCAGCCTTACACTTGCAAACATCTTGCACTTTCAAACAATGGCATTTACATGCTTCAGAGGTTTCCTATCTCCTTATCTTGTCCGTGAGCAATTAATAAGTGAGAGCCATTCAGCTGAGAGGTGCTTTGGTTGTGTGCCTTTTACAAAGCAGCTGAGGCGTGAGGAGTCTGTGGCTGCCTGCATTCACATGGGCTGCAGCTCACCCACATGGAGACTCTCCCTTTGATGCACTGTCTTTTTATCTTCTGCACTCTGACCTAGCCAGCAGGTGATAAAATATACCTGGCCCTTGCCATCAAAATGTTCTGCTTTTATGTGCTGACTTATCCCCTGGGATCTCCAAACGCTTTGCACACCTGTTGACTAAGCTGTTGTGAAGGGAGAGGCTTTATTCTTATTTCTTGCTTAAACAAATTGAGGAAGAAAGGAGTGTAGTGATTTGGGCAAGGTTTGTGTTTGAGCTGCAAGGCCTTGAGCTGTGTCTAACATCCATCTCTTAATTATATGTAGCAGTGAATCTTTCAGAATGCTTTGGGTGTTTGGTTTTGGGATCAAAGTGGGGGAATCCAGAAAAGTCCACAGCATTTGGAAAACACTTCTCAAAACAATCCGTGGGAAAGTTATGGGTCCCAGGCAACTCTAACTTAGCTGGTGAAGGTTGTGACTGTATAAACTGGTGAATTTTAAAAGTATCACTGAGCAGAGCCTCAAAAGTTGCAACACTTTTCACTACCTATGTGTTCAAATATTCCCCCAAGCCCATAGTGCTGTCCCCACGCACACCCCAAATGAACAAATCTGCTCCCATTGCTTTCTGTCTCTTGGGAGCACTTTTCCTCAGATGTTCCTTTTCCAATTTTTCCCCAATAAACAGAGGAGAGATGGTCTGCTTGTTTTCTGTTTAAGGCTCAGGAAAAAGAGTGATGAAAGGACCATGACATTCATTTATGCTGGCATTTCACGTGGTAGATTTCCTTTTCTTCTCACTGGTAAATGAGAAGTTTGAAGAATCCCCTAAATGATCTATAGATACAGTGACTGCCATATAGTGGCCCACTCTGTCTTGTTCATGCACGTATTTTTAACAACAACAACAAAAAAAAAAATTAACAAAAAAGTATAATGAGAAATTTGTACAAACATGATAATTTTGTGGGATTTCCCATGTTAATTTTCAAGGTGATCATTCATGTTTGGGGTTCTGGCTTTCCTGATGCTTTTACTTCACAGTGATTGATCTACAGTAAATGAGACAAATATATGAAAATATGTCAAATATGTGTACAAGCACAGATTTAGATAATTCACCAAGATAATTTTAAAGTGCCTCTGGCTTCTGCATTTATTGCAGTCAACTCTTTAGCTTATGTTTCATGAATTTTTAGTCCTGACATAATAACTTTCAACTGTAGGAATGACTTTAGTACTGAAAGTACCTTAAACTTACACCACCATACACATGAAATCATAAAAAAAAGCAAATTTTGACCTGGACAAGAGGGAAGTACTGTGTTGATCCAGCCTGTAGCAGCTACAGTTTATGGTGGGAATTTTTTTTGCTGCTCATGTCAGAAGCAGAAATATGGAATCATAAGGCAAAAATGAGTAGCACCTTCAACATGAAGGCTGCCTACATAATTGGAATTCAATGAACTATCCAGCTGCTGAGAAGGAATTGGTAGGTGTGAGATATTTTATGAGAGCAGCCTTGTGGTGTGCCTGCAGCATGAAATGCAAACACATTAAACTCTAAGGTAATGTTGCTTAAATAATTTGTGTGCTTCTGTATATATATATGTTTGCACAGCAGCAGTTATTGAAACTGATGCTGGATATTTCTGGAGCTTCTATTCAATGTAGGGCTTTGCTACGTTGAATTTGGAGATGTGATGGCCTTAGACATTTCTCAAACATGTGCCAAAACAAACAACCCAGTAATTGCTTTTTTGCTTTTCCATTGTACTCTGCTATTATAACTGCTTCCATGTGTTTGCACTGACTTATGCTCATCTGTAGTGCCTTTTTTTAATTATAAAATATACAAATAACTGAGACAAACTTAGAAAATTACAAAAGCTGCAAACACTTGGATCATCCAGCACAGTGATGCACTAGGATATCTTGCAGAGCTTTTCTGAATCAGCCATATTTATGTTGTTGTGATCATCTAAAGCAAGTTTTGTTTCTGTGCATTTTTGCTCAAAAGCATTCTAGAGCGGCCCTGTAACAGCCAAGGAAAACAAACAGCCTGCCTTTCCTGGAAATAAAATATTTACAGAGAAGAAGCAGGTGTGAAGTCCACTGGCAATTCTCCGGGCAGAGAATGGAGCACAAAGCAGATGGGTTTCACTTCCAGCTTGGGAAGCTATTCAAGGATGTTGCAGGTGGCATCAGTGTTTGAAATGTCCACAGATGCGTTCCCCAAGAAGGGAAAGGGATGGAGTGGATTCTCAGGCTGTGCAAGGTTCTCAGAACTCTTCTCTGGCAGAGCCCTTCTGCACAGCTGGGCTCTCCCTTGGGACTTTTTCCTGCAGGGCCCCGTGGAAGGCAGGGCTCTGGAGGTGCCCCATGGCACACAAGAAGCACAGGGAGCTGTGAGGGGCAGGCCTGAGCTCTGCTTTCCATGCTCAGAATGGCAGCCTTTTGCCTCTTCAGGCAGGTATCAGGTAAAGGCCAAATTTTGGTCTGCTTAAATTCACTGGTGTCACCAGAGGTGGGCAAATCTGCACCAGAAAGGATTCCCATCTATGCAGCATGTTAACTTTAGATATCACGACGTGCTGCCTGTCACAATGTACTCCAAAGTTAATTCCCATCTGATCATCCAGGAAATGTCAGATTTTGCAATGTCTGTGATGGATATAATAAGACTTTATCATCAGATGTCTCCTAAATGCTAATGAAGGCAGAAGAAACAGTAAAGCAAACACCTTGTAAAATTAATCCATATAAAAAAATCTGTTCAATTAATAAAACTGGCAAAGAATCTAGGAATGTGGGATGAATCCAGAAGAGTGACAGGTTTTTCATCCTCAGATTCACCCTTCCCTAATGTTAGGGAGAAAGTGGTTATCAAGTGAGATGGAATCTATGAGATCTTTCCCTGCCCTTTGTTCTGCGGAGAGCCCAGCAATAAAAGAGATTAGGATTAGACTGGTTTATGAGGGAAGAGAATGAAAATGGTAAAAACATCTAAGGCAGTCTGGGAATGTGGCAAATAGCAGATCTCCATAATTTCTCTCCTCTGATAACCAAATCTACTCCACCCAACAGAGGAGAGAGAAGAGCAGCAGTGTCTGGGGTGCAGCTCCTGAAGTGGTGAGTTGTTGGGGTTTTTTTGGGGTTTTTTGCTACAGTCGGGATTAAATGAGTGAAACGGTATTTCTTGTTTTGCCTCAGATGTTTATTAATTTTTATCTATATTACAGTCTTACAAGTCGTGAGGTCTACAGCACTTCAAGCTAACAAACTAAAAATGGAGACTTATCTCTCTCTTTACAAGGCCTTTTAATGATAAACTGTCCAATTAAGAAATGACACCTAAATTATTTTTGCTTTTAACTTAATAGCTAACTACCCATGTTCCACAATGCAGACTTTTTTATCTAATTACAAAATACTACTTAGACTCATGAAGAAGAAGGTGAAAAAGAAGGACTAGCTTCTGCCCTAAAACTTCTATCTTGCTTTATATATATGTATTACTATATTTTAAAACTTTACACTCTGGATTTTCTACTATGTGGTATTATTATTATTAAACTACATATTCATAATCCCAGTTTTATCACTCAGTTTTGGAAGCCTTTTCCACAGCCTCAGGTCAAATGCAGTGTTTGCTTGGGGGTCAGAGCCTGTCAGCACAGATAGCCTGAAATTCTCAGTGACCAGGGTTCCAACAGTGAGTGTTGGCCCAGCAGCCTGGAAAGCACCCACCAAGGCTCCAGAATTCCCGTGGGACAACTGGAAGGACCCATCCCACCTGCAGGGAGCTGGAAAACAAAGGGGGTTACATCAGCTCCTCTTGGCACAGAGGCTCGTTTGCTACAGACTTTGCATTTCTACAGGTGGTTTGTGGATTTCCCCCAGAGAGGAGGTGGATTTTCAAACTCCGTTTGAGAGCAGAGAACACACGGCACTGAGCTCCCATCTGCTGCCTTACACAGAAATGTTCTGCTTTGCAGTTAATGTTCTGTATTAACACAGCTGAAGGCTGTAATGGATGTGCCCGTGCCTGCAGGATGCTGGTGGTTGTGTTTAACAGGCACTTATGTGCTTAATATGATGTAATTGTTAACATAGGATTTCTACACTGTAATAAATCCACTTAGTCATAATGCTTCTTGAGAACCAACCGAAAAAAGAAATGTTGATGATTTTCAAGAGAAAAGTGAAAAATCTCCTCTTTGGCAGACTTAAAATAGTGAATGCCCTCCCTTAATAGACAAAAAGAGTCCCCTGGAAGTTATTGACTGAACTAGTACCTGAGGGACATAAATTTCATGCACATTTCTTTCCTTGGCATTTAAGAGAGTCTTTTTCCATATGAAATGGGATAGCTGGTACAGAAATTGCACTTACTCTGTTTTCCAGTTCTGTCACTACAGCCAGGACAAGGAGCTGAGGCTGGCAGTGCTTGAAGGAAGGGAAGTGCAAGATTTGGAGATCATAACCCTGTCACACTGCAGCTCATGGTGAGGTGGCCATTTATACAAATTCATTCAGATGCTTCTTTCAAGCTGTATTT
The DNA here is from genome assembly GCA_013399915.1 of Illadopsis cleaveri. Classification (NCBI taxonomy): domain Eukaryota; kingdom Metazoa; phylum Chordata; class Aves; order Passeriformes; family Timaliidae; genus Illadopsis; species Illadopsis cleaveri. The sequence goes on from VXBB01015569.1 coordinate 49,785, forward strand.
GTTGTATTCCACAAAACTGGGCCACGTGTTTCTGCCCTGGAGCAAAGTTATGCCTATTTTTCCCTGGTAAACACAAGACTGGTTTTCAGACTTAGTGCAATGCAAACCGAAAAGCTACAAATAAAAAGAAAAGAGGCCTGCACTTGATGTAAAATTTGAAATAGTCAAAAGAAAATTTCACTACAGCTCATTTCAGTCTTGGGTTGGGTTGTAGGGGTGATGCAAAAAACTCTGCATGAAAATGGATTCTCAGCAAAACCTAGCAGAGTATTCAGTGCTATGCTTTATAGTGTGTCCATAAATAACAGAATAATAAAATAACAGCAATCCATTTAGCAGAATACATGACAGAAAGTGATGATTATCTATAAATTAAAATGTCTATTTTCCAGCTACAGAAGAAGTGTAAATTAAATCTCTTACTTTGAGACTAAGAGCAGACCTTTAATCCTAATTAATATTTTTACCTGTAAAATTTGTATGAAATGAGAAATTACACGTTACTGGAAGTCATCACAATCAGCCAGTGAAAGGTGCCTGTTGAGTGATTTAGTATCACATGGATGAAAGGCGTGATGCTGTGGCTGCATCTAGGTATAAGTGGCCTCCTGGAGAAGTCAGAATTGTGTTTTAAATGTGGCCAAAATGTTGACTGAGTCAAGTCAGACATGGATTTCAAAAGTGTCATGTCAATAATAAATGTGCTAGAAAATCCCATCCCAAAATTGTCATGGCAGGAAAGGGTGAGACGTGGGCTTAGCAATTCCTGCTAAAATGTAGAGGTTCCTCTCTCACTTGATGGAAACTCCATTTCTTCTGCCTCTCCTCTGGCTGAACTGATTTGTGCTGAGGATCAGCCTGTGTAGGATTTTGTGTTATTTATGCAAACATTTGCACCACATTGATCAGGAGCAGAGTGCAGCAGAGCCTTTTATAAGCCTTAATAAAATTCTGGCTCTTGTCATCACTTGGCAATTCATAAAAGGGTGTGCTAAAGCCCCATAACCTTGTCTGTTCTGTCAAGAGTGTTCCCCTGTCAGATTCATGTGGTTTCAGTCCAGCTTTTTCTTTTGTCTGTTTCTATGCAGACACAACGCTTAACAAGTGCTAATGTGTAAACAAGAGCATGCATTATGCAGATAAATAGACTCCCACTGCTGAATAAGTCTTTAGCAGTTTGCATTAAAAATAAATACAGATGCAAACCGGAATTCAATATTTATTTTAACAGCAGGACTTTATCATGGGTAGCATTTCCCTGATGTTTCCAGGATTAAATAAGTGGCTTTTAAAAGAGATTCACCAGTCCAGAAGTTTGAAGCAGTTTAAACCTTTTCTTAATAGCACCAAAGGGAGAGATAATAACAATTAGCAATTCCTCACAATATCAGGAAATTACATGTGCATTACCTGACTGAGAACTGCTGGATCCATGCAGCCACAAGTCTCTTTACCCACTGATAAATGTGGCCATCAGAAATGAGAGGAAGAAGGCACCAAGATTTCCACAGATCTCAGCATTTTGAATAATTCTGAGGTTTTATTCAAGGCACAAAATGGGTTTGGATTCCATGCTCCATTGAAAATCCAGAGGAAAGAAGCATAACTCTCACTAGCCTGTTAAATATTTCCAGTATGTGCTTCTCATTAATTTTAAAGATGCTGCTTAAAAGTAAATTTGTCAGGCATTCAAAAATAAGAAAAAGGTGGTTTATTTTTTTTATTTTTCTGAGAGCATCACATTTCTAAGCTTGCCTGCAGCATTCATTCTGGAATGCTACACTCAGTCTAGCTTCAGTCTAGTTTCCCTCATCTCCCCACTCCAGGGTTTTTGAGGTGATTGAGGTCAGAGGGGTAAATATGAGGTTCAAGGGATCAGTACTGGAGAAGGAAACAATGTTTAACTCCAAGTTCTAGATTCAGGATGAGATCACAAAAAGTGGCCTGGTGGGGAGCTATCAAATAATAATGAGCAGAGCAAAGGGAGCACAGCAAGAAATGTCCACAAGTATTTCTTGGAATAAAAGTATAGATACACTTTTTCAGTTGAAGTATTATAGCAAAAAGGTAAGAAAAATAAAAGCACTGAAACACCTGGATGAGAGGTAGCTGGACTGTGTCTTCTGCTCACTGTGGATGTAATTGTGCTTTTTAGCAGGCTACCTGTTTAAAGATGTTTTCTCCTGCATAGGCATCCATTTAAATCATTCCATGATTTTGAATCTCTTGTTTTTTCATTGTGCCTGTCCATCAAAAGGAGGGAAACACCTTCACTGTATGAAAGCTGCTTTGCTTGGTGTAATCAGTTAAGCCTGTTCTTTCTAGTCATAAATCTTTCTTCCACCAAAGGATCTTGGGGAAAAGTTTTATTCTTTTTTTTTGTCACAGAGGTAAAGAAGGAATTGGAAAATTATTCTACAACACCAAACTGAGTCCAGAAGACTTGGAGTTGAAATTTTTCAGGCAGCATTTGTCAGAGTGAGGAGCACTTGAGGTAAGTCTGAACTGCTGGCTGAGATCTCTCTTGCTGCAAGTTTTCCTGTTCTAAAGTGAGCCTTGGAAATGACACTGGAACCAGTGGGACTTCCAACTTCCTTTTCTTATACAGTTCTTCAAATTGAGAACTTGCAATGTGTGTGTGTGTGTTACTAAAAAATTCCAGTCTTGCATGTTAACAGGAATTAAAAAGAACAGGGATCTGTGGAGTCTGCACCACCATGACTGGGTGAGCGTAGACAGGAGACTGGGATCTGGCTCGTGTCAAGTCCATGACCACATCTAAAAATCAGTGGACGTGTTTCCCCTCACACAAGCAAGGGGAGGATTTTTACCAGATCTGCAGAGCTCAGCAGATGCTTAGGAGGCTGTGTCAGGCTCTCTGTTTTGTTCTCTCCTCTCCCTCAGCCAAGTGCAACATATGGTTAACTTTCCTGTTGCGTCGTGGTCTGTTAATGAAGCAGACACTTCAGATAATTATACTTCCCTCTTCAAAGTTCCTGATTTGGCAAGCTCATCTATTTGGAATTCTGAGGTATTGCAAGGGTTTATTTTTTGTTTCCTTAGTTCTCATTGTACATGAAAAGCTGCATATTTTGATTTGTTGTCATTTGAAAGTCCAATTAAACATTTCAGAATCCGGAAGAATGTTTGAAGACACTCCCCTCCTTTTCTGTTGTTGTTGTTTTTATTGTTCTTTAGTGGGTTTTTTTTAGTGGCTTTTTTATTTCTTTGCCAGCAAAAGCAAATGTAATGTTTCATTTGGGTGATGCCAGCTGTCCATTGTGAATGCAAACGATGAGCCAGTGGAGCTGCATGGCTGCCTTGAAAGAATGTGTGAAATACAAGTTACACATCCTGCAGGTGCCTCTGCCAGGAGAATCTATTCACTCAGAGGACATTTAGCTGATATATTGTACAGCTGGTAAAACAATGCCTCCAGGCTGTCTGAAAGTTTTCACAGGAAATTAAATGCTTTGGAGTTTGCTGCAAAACATTATTATATAAAACCAGGGTCATTTTGATAGCGCTCTTTTTAGAGTGCTAATTTCAGTTCTCTGCCTCTTCCATCCAATTTGCCTCTTTTACTCTTTGTTTTAATGAACTATGTACAGTAAACTTCTAAGTTGATTTGTTGTGGTTTTTTTTTTTCTTTTTTTTTTCCTTTTTTTTACCACTTGATGATGCACAACTATAGACATGGCCAGTATTTAAGTAATAAGGAATGTGAATTGTTTGGTCTTTGACACATGGGGTCTTTACTGTGGGCTTTGTGGTGCCCTAATGTTCTGTAATCTGCAAAACATTTATTCTCCATTCTAAGAGCCATGTCTAGATTTCTATTCCAAGGGTATTTTATAAATCATGACAATTTAAAAGGCACCAGGAGAGCAAATGATGAGGGGCTCTGCAGTTTTTTGTGTGCCTCTCATGGAGAATGTACACACTTAGAGAAAGTCAGAGTAAATTAGCATAATCTGTTCTTTCCAGCTCCAATTTCATCAGACTAATTAAAGATGCCTCCAAATCCTTTTGTATTCAGCAAAGAACACAGGTTCTTAAGAGCCATTGAGCTTCATGCGGCTTAAATGCCAGTCTGAAGTTGAAAAACACTTTCTTAAAAGCTTGGAATAAAAAGAAACTTAAAATAAGTGCCCATGTTCCTCACAGCCAAAGCTCTCATGCAGCTTAATTAAGAGCAAGTTTGTTAATTAGAGTAGCACAAAGTAGCACAAGCACAAGCACAACTCTTGGAGACCATGCTGAAGAAAAGAATTACAAAAACACCTAAGCCATCAAAACTTTAAATACCAGAAATCTTCCTCCCCTTCCTTACTCTAATCCTAGGGGCAAAACTCCAGGCATTCTCAGGGCCTGGAAGAGGAGAAAAGGCTGGTGAGAGAAAGAGGCTCTGACTGCATCAGATTTCTTTACTTGTGATGAAAGGAGAGTGGATTGCACAGAGAGGGAGATTTTTTAGCATCATAATGCAGTGTGGGATGCAATGGCATAAGTTTTATGCCATTTTTTTTGTCTGAAGCCTAAAGATTCAGATCAAAAGAGAGCTGTCCTCAAGAGCTCTGATGAACAAAATGAACATTCACATTAAATTTGAAAACATTGCTAAACCAGCTGGATGCTGTCGGTGACTTCCCATGTGACATCAAGTTTGGGATGCAGTCTTTTTCTGGGAGTAATTTCAATAACTACAGCAAAAAGAAAATCCCTACATTTGCAAGGATTCTAAGGAACTCTGATTATAATTAGTGTCATGAGCTGGGGAGTGGGGTTTGAGAGGCTGCACTTAATTCCCAGGGGTGGAAGGGAAGAAACTTCAGCATCTTCCCCTGAAATGTTCCCAGTTCAGTGGGAAAGCCCAGCTTGACCTTGCCTAAACGTGAGGACAGAAGATGACATTAGGAAGATCCTCAGTGCCTTATTAGGCACTCAGATCCTTGCAGGAAGGAAAGGTTATGCAAATGAGTGTATTTTTCTTTTTTTTTTTCCCTAGACTGCTGACACAGAACACTGATGAGATTTGGGGGGTGATGTTTCAAATGAGAAACTTGGGAAGAGTTGACAGTTGCAGGAGGGTACAGAGGTCACCCAAAGACATCTGGTGGGACTGTCAGTCAGGGAAACAATGCAGGTTTGCCAAGTGTAGGGTAGGATAAAAAACTGAGCTGCATTGGAGAAGGAATAGATGAAGGTCAGGGTGGAATTCTCAAAAAGTAGCAAGGTTACAGATGTGAACTACATCAAATTAGGCACAGGGCCAAAAGTGCACGTTAGAAATGCTGGTATGCACAAATGTTTATGAAAGTTAGAGCCATTTCTGCATTTAAACACAAACCAAGTCAGCAAAAATTACAGGAGGAAAAAAGGTATCTCTTGAGGACTGTTGATTACAGATCTCCAGCAGACAGTGAGTATAATCACCTCTGTTTATTTGGGCCTCTGGTTTTGGGCCAAATTTTTCTAATTTGATCCTTCCTGTCCTGTGTGTGTCTCCATTTCCTTCCTCCTCTCTCCCCACCTTGGCGTTTTTGGTGTTCAGGAGTATTCAGGTTTGATTTCTTTTACTTCCCACTATTGTGTTCAGCTCTTCCCCTGACTGCTAGCACAGGTTTTGCTGAGAGCTTGCTGGTCATTGATGCTGGGGAAACACCTGGAAGTTGCTACTGTATTAACACAGCAAGAGGTATCCTATTTGTCCATTGCTGCACTGCCTCCAGTGCCTGGGAGTGTTTTCTTTCACCACCTGAAGAACGGCCTGGACAGGTACAGCTGGTTTGTAAAATGAGCCAGGAAGTGTTTCAAGAACAGACATTTAAGGAAAACTGAATGGACAAACCAGCCAACCTACCCCCTGATACCACAGAGGCAGAAAATTAAACCTGAGGGGTGACAGAAAAACAAAGCTATGATCTATATGCTGGGATATGATTTTTGTGCAAAATTATAAGTGTTCTTGTTATTTCTTTTTCCCTCTTGGGAAAGCACAGACTGCAAAACAACATTGTCTTTCTGGTGAGCTCAGGTAAACCTCAGATCCCAAGCCAAGGAGAATCTTGAGCGTTGTCTGTGGTGGTTTAATCCAGACAACAAATCCTGTGCAGCTCCCTGCTCACCCCCAGTGGGGTGGGGAGCCAGTGCTACTCAGCAACAATCAAAGCAGTGTGTTATCATCATCATTCCCATTCTAAATCCAAAACACAGCACTGCGCCAGCTGGTAGGATGAAAGTTAACTCTATCCCATCCAAAACCCAGAACATTGTCCCTTCAAAGGGTTATATTGCAAATGCTGAGCTGTGGCAGCTGAGGATGAATTGGATAAGGAAACCAAGCTGACAGCAAAGCACTTTGCTTTAATACAGAAACAGCCTGGAAATCAATCTGGCTGAAACTTTAACATGGCTGCAATGACATTCCTACAAAAGGCTCCTTTGCTGGGCAATCATGCATTGCCACTTCTTAGGGGAGCAGAATTCCTGGTTGCATTGTAAACCTTAATATTCACAAGGATAAAGCAAAACCTACAGAATACACTATGAGTGTGCAATAGCTACAAGGATATTAATGAGCTTGCAAGAGAGATTTCAGTGAAATCTTCACATTCTGTCAGGACTAATTGCTCATTGTCTGGAGGAATGGTTCTCATCCTTGTTATGGTAGCAATGTTTTGGGCAGTGCTGGCACGTTACCCTGCAGATGGCTGTGCTGGATTGGATGTTAGTCTGGAACTCCAACACGTCAATTCTAGAAATGGTCCAAACCTCCTTGAGCTGCAGGGGTGCTGAGATCTGTGAGACCACATTTCATTCATCCTTTTTTCAGATTTGTTCCCTTGCTCCAGTGATTCGTGATCCCCCAGGAAATGTGCTGACCCCATGGCCCTATTTACCCTAAAAGGTCTCTAGAAAGAGAGAAACCTGGACCTGAACTGCAAGGTTCTGTAGCTTAGGGAGCAAAAGCTAGGGATGGCTGGGCCTGTTGCTCTTTTGCTCAACACAAAAGTTCAGTTTCCTTGACAAATGATGGACAGTGCCTCCAAAATTGGAACTTTGATCCCAAAGGGGCCCTGTGTTATTTTAACATAAAGAATGGTTATTAAACTGTCAGAGGGTTAATAGTTTCCTCTTAATAATCTTGATAGATGGTGCACATTTCACCAGTGCTCCAAAAGCCCTCAATGAGCTTTAAAATACTTTACTATTGGCTTGCCCTTCATTTCCCAAGGAAGTCTAAGGAGAACTCTTCTTGCTAATAAATTCTTTATCTTAACATAGCTGGTTGTCCCCTTATAGAAGGGAAATATATCCTTTGCTGTGCTGTCTGATTAATTGGTCTAATTTTATCAGGAAAATTAAATTCCCTTCATTATCTAGGAAGTTATTTAAAGAGGTCTGAGCAAAACCCCAGCCCATGAGCCTGATGACTTTATTAACTTATTACTTTTTAAGTGAGTTCTGTCTGAAGGATTCCCTTCAACTTTGAGGGCTGTTTGTCTTCTGCTCTCAGGACTTCAGGATGACAAATGGGATGTCAGATATGACTTACTGTAAGACCTTATGGGATTCATAGAAGGTGGCTTTTACCCTTACCTCTAAATGCTCTGTATGAGGCAGCCTTTAAAGCTGGCCAATTTTGATGACCAAACCAGATACCTCAGTGGCTTTACAACAGGCAAAGTAGCTGCACTCTTAACTGAAGCAGTTCTTAAAACATTATTGATCTTTGAGTGAGCAAAAGTAATAAAATATATGTGTAGGAATGTGCATGGGAGTTGATCCCAGTTGTGTGTGTGTAGTACACAAAACAAAGGAGATCCCTGGCAGTTTTAAAACATTGTAAACTAAGGCTTTACTTCTCTTTGCTTAGACCTGTATCAGAAAAGAATCATTTCCCCAGATGTGCAAAGCTGATTAAGATCTTTGTCTTTGTATTACTTCAAGCTAAATATAACAACCAGACAGGGACTCTGCTAATTCACTTTATTCTGGTGTCATCCCTGATGGAAAGGGCAACAGCTGGCAATGAGGTGAGACTGTGAAGGATACAAACCCTCATGCTTTAGATCATAAGCAAATTTGCAATGAACTGTGTTTAGGAATAGATTTTCCCACAGGTTTGTAGGGTTGTGAAAGTATATTTGCTGCCCAGGACCATGTCCAGATACCTCCTGTGTGTTTCGAAGACCCATGAATGCCTTTGCAACCTCTCTGATCAACTTCTGCCAGTGCTTGGTCACCCTCACAGTGAAAAAGTGTTTCCTGGTGTTCAGGCAGCACCTCCTGTGTTTCAGCTCTTGTCCCTCTCTTCTTATTCTGTCACTGGGCACCGCTGGGAAGAGCCTGGCTCTATCTCCTTTGCACCCTCCTTCAGAGTGGTGGAAACAGTGAGTAATAGGATGAGAAGACATGGCCTCAAGCTGCCCCAGAGGAGGTTTAGGTTGGATATTGGGAAAAATTTATTCACCAAAAGGGTCATCAAGCCCTGGAGCAGGCTGCCCAGGGAAGTGGTTGAGCTGACATCTCTGGAGGTGTTTAAAGAGGTTCAGTGGCGGACTCAGCAGTGTTTGGTTAAGGGTTGGACTCTAAGATCATAAAGACATTTTCTAACCCAAATGGTTCTGTGATTCAGGTATTTATCTCCACTAATCAGCTCTCCCCTGAGCTTTCTGCAGCCCAGGATCTTGTCAGCCTTCCTTGCTGCAAGGACACCTTTTTGGCTCATGTTGCCTGTGCTGTCCAGCAGGACCCCCAGGTTATTTTCTGCCAAGCTGCTTTTGCAATGGGTTGGCTCCCAGCAGAAGCTGCTTGTTCCTTCCCACTCGTAGGAAATTCCTCCCCATGCACAGGAGGGCTGCTCCTTGGTGGTTGATCAGTTCTTTCAACTCTTCACAGAAGGCACTGAAGGATGATTTGCATCTACTAAAACAGAGTAAGTTATGACAGTAATGCAGACAACAGCCCACTGTAATATATTACAGTCCATGAAGTTTGAAGGGAGACATTAAAATACAAGTGAAAGCCTTTTATTGATTGTCCAGAAAGGGGATCTAGAGATTAAAAAATATCTACAGGAAAGGATAACAGAAAGCAAAAATACTGCAGTGTTCTGTTCTTGGACCCTCTTCATTTACAGTTCACTGCTTTAAGTTTTAATGCTTTCTGACAAATCATATGAAACCTCAATATTTGTATGTAACAATCTGAAACGTATATCTTTGTAAGATTAAAAGTACAGTAGAACATGGAGAAGGTTGTCCATTATTTTTATTAGTAAGTTTAATATAGATGCAGTGGTCAGGCAGATTTATATATGTACTTAAATAAGATTTATATATGATATAAACCTGACAGGAATATGTTGTGGGAATGGCTGTGGTGCCATCTTCCCTATCCATAAGAAAGGTGTACTGAAATATCCTAAACCTCACAGTGCACAAAGTCTGGACAAGTATTTTATGGTAAAAGATAAAACAAACCCACATGTATTGTGCCCTTTGCTGTCAACATGATAACTTGTAAGTGTTCTTTTTCCTGCATCTTCCTTCTATTATTATCTTCCTGTCTGAGCTAAATGACCTGTGACAGATGAGAAATACAGGATAGTTCATGGACAAATAGCACACTCAGAATTGGATATATTGTGAGAGTACTGTAACCTGCTATGCTGAAGCTTAACAGAAATGCAAAAGAAATTTTTTTATTCAGTCTGGAACAAGTTTCCAGGTAGTTGATTAAATGAAGTGCAGGATGAGGCTTCATTGTGTTAGACTTTTCTGATTGCAAGGTTCGCTCCAATGATTTTGTGTGGAAGGTAAGAGCAGTGGGAACTTCCTGGTTAAATATGTGATGGCAAATCAGACTCAATGCTGCAATAACCATAATATTCCTGGCATTCATGCTTCATTCCCTGAGGGTTTTGGAGATATTTCTGGTTTTGGAGATATTTCCAGTTTTGATCTTCCGTGTGGAAGTTGGATGCTTGCCTCTCTTAAGCCCAGGTTGCAACAGCATCTTTATTTTGGACTGAACTTAAACAAATACAATGGTCCTGGTGTTGGGACTGGGGCAGGATGAAGTCACCACTTTTAAGGTCCCTTGTACCTCTATAGTTCTGTAAACATGTTCCACCATCAGAGCTGGACACAAATTACCTGCCAGGTTTTCATCTCCATGTTAGGTACACATTTCACTCCTTCACAGAATAGAGAAGAAGTCCTCCCATGTGAAGCCACCTTTTATTCCTTCGTAGGATATTCATCTGGTGGAAAACTGCCATTTTTCAGGAACATTTGAATAAATGAATTATGGTCCCTGAGTTTTGTAGCCCTTTCTGTATAGTTGAAGTGTTATTTATAGTGAATCCTAGGCAGGGCATATTCCGTGGTTAGTGCGTTCTTATTTTTATGTGCTACTTCCAAACTCAAAGTTTTTTCCTTGCACTGATGTTGTTCTCTCCATGTAAATCCAGAATTAATTTCTTGGCTGATGTCCTGGCTGGCTCTGGGTCTCTCTGATGCTGTGATAGAGCTTCTTTCAGTAAAGGTGGTTGGAACAACAATGCCATCAGTTCCGTGGTGCCCTCTTCTTATCAATCCATTTAAATAATGTTTAAATTTGGGGACAGGTGAGTGATTTATTTGAGGTTAATGACAGCCAAATTAAAGGATAAGATAATTCAAAATAACTGTAAGGGTCTTGTCTGCCTTTAAGCTCTATGAATAAATGTTTAAGTTAAAGCCCAGCTCCTTCATTTTGAGTAGCTCAACAGCCTGTTTGGATTTAATTTTATTCTCTGGCACAAGCCTTACTTTCAGCCTCCAATACTTACATGCATGGATTGAGGAGAGGTGACGCTGCAGCTGGGCATCCCTAAATCAATTCCAGGGTTTGATTTTGTGGTCTGTGTTTGTGCTTGTGGTTTGGGTTTGTGGTTTGTGTTTGTGGCCTGGCCAGCCTGACCTGTGAGCACTCAGGGACTGCCTTGTGCCCATCAGTTTTTTGTAACACAGTGCCACTGATGCCTTAAGTTTGAGCTTTCATGTTTTTCAGATTCTGTGCTGCCCAGGGGTGCAGTTCTGAGCCTCACATTCAGTGCCAGTCAGCTCTCTTCACAGAACAGGGTAAAAAACCAAATCTTTTTCCTGCTGAAGACCAAGGACAACTTTCACCTCAAAAGCACAAACAAGGGTGGACTGAAGGGAGGAACAAGAAGGATGTCCCCTCACAATCTGAAGCTGTAATTAGATAATTAAACCCCAATGTACAAATGGACCAAAACTTATAAAAATGTAAGACCTCATGACTGGTTGTCAATTTTTTGACCATGTTAGGTCCACCTTGGGTGTAGCCCTGGTCAGGCCCTGTCCTGCCCAAGATGTATCCTGGAGGCCTTTCAATAAATACCTGCTTTATTCTCTAGCTCTGTGCAGTCTCTGTTTCAGGTCAGCCTTCCCAAGGCATCAGCACAAGTCCCATGTGTTTGGAGCATCAGCTCTTCCAGCCTGGATCCCTCTCCTTAGCCCTGCCCAGACACAGGAGCAGAAAATGCCTCTCAGCCAGGCCGCGAGGCCGTGAAATTGTGTTAAGTGCCGCTCGCGAAAATGACCGGATCTGCTATTTTAGTCTAAGTGTCTGAATGTGGTTTTGAAATTGTAATTTTCCTGTGCTGCTGTGTGTAAAGGTGACCCCTGTGTGCTGGGCCCCGGGCAGTTTGCTGCAGACAGCTCATCAGCGTGATTCATTTGGCGGGGTACCCAGTCAGCACCTCCTCGCCAGCAGCCGAGCAGTGTGGAACTCCTGTCTGCCCTGCCCAGGATATAAAGGCACCTACTAGAGATGCAGAACTCTCTGGAGATGCATTAGGCTCTGATTTTTTTGGCAGTAACACATTTACCAGGGGCACAAAGATTATAACCCTTTACTGGGTTTGTAGCAGCTGTGCAGGGAGAGGCAGGGCAGTGTCACCCGAGGAGCCCCGAGCTCCTGCTGGAGAGGGAGGGCTGGATGATGCACTCCTGCTCTTTCTGTCCCACTTTCACCTCGTTTGGAATTGTTTAAAATCGGTTCGTTGCTGCCTGTGGCCACATGATGGCACAAATCAGTCAAAAGAGCATCATTGCTATCGGAACATGGAGAGGAGTTGAGGCTGGTCAGGGCTTAACCCTCCTCTGCTGTCTTGATCCACAAGTGACCAGGATCACAGTGGGGGACAGTGGTAGTGTTTCAGACACAAGCTTAAAAAATAAACACTGGAGAAAAAAAAAAATAGAAGAACAAAACTGGTCTGAAGGGGGAGCAAAAAGCATCTCTGGGGGGAAAAAAAAAAAAAAAGAGTTGGCCTTTAAAAAGNAAAAAAAAAAGAGAGAGAGAAGAACAAAACTGGTCTGAAGGGGGAGCAAAAAGCATCTCTGGGAAAAAAAAACAAAACCAAAAAACAACAAGTTGGCCTTTAAAAAGTGTTGGTCAGAGAAAACTTTTGTTTCTCTGATTTGTTTTGGGTTTTCCTTCAAAGGATCAGTAAACTTGCAGGAATCAGGAAACTCTTTTTATTTCTATTCTAAATCCTGCAAACATCATGTGCTGTATTTTCTTTGTGAGATGTGTAGTGAGGTGACTGTTTTCACAAATAGTGATTAGCAAAGATCAGTCTCAGCAGTTGTTATGACATTTATACTTAGTTTATTAAAATTTCAGTGGTAATCAACTATAATATATTTATATTGTACATAAACTTCAGTGGCTCCTGTATCCTGCATTGTCCACCTCCCTTCCTCACTCAGTGGCTTTTAACCCCTGCCCTAAATGTGTGCCTCAGCAGAAAGATTGAATTAATTCACTTCCAGTTCTCTCCTTGCCATGGAGAGGAAGGATGAAATTCCCAGCACCATTGCCTCTCTTGGGCGGGTTTGTATTCCCTGTTGCTGTCAGAAACAAGCAAAGGTTGTGTGTAGCTCTCAGGAGAAGCCTCTTGGGCTACTTTGAAGGATTATTGTGCCTTTATTAACAATAATTTTGTGTGTTCTAGACATCTGGTTCTAGACATAAATCAGCAAAGTTAAAGGGAAAGAGAAAAAAGAAGAAAATGCACCCCTAAGCCCTCAGGAAGCTCCTCAACCGTAAAACAGAGTGCAGTCAAATCCCTGAACGGAATATGAAAATTCCCAAGCATCAAGCAAGCGTTTGACATCTTTGTTAGTAAACAAACACAGCACAGTTGCATTTCCTGTGGCACAGCAACAGCACAGCGTGTTCTGCCTCCCCCTCTCCCCCTCTCCTTGCCCTTTCCTCTGTTCTCCTCCTGCTGCCCCCATCACTGGCAAACATTCCAGAGGCCAGTGACAACACCCGTGTCTCTTTCAAGCTGAGTGCATTAGTCAGGCATTTGAGAGGGTTGTTTTCCTGCCCTCGGGTACCCCAGCACGCAATGGGAAAGATGCAGGAGTTCAGGGGCTGCTGAGTGCTCAGCTGCTGCTCTTTCCTAAGTGAAGGTAACTTGTGAGAAAGTACAGCATTTAGAAATAAAAGAAAATATTTTTCTGTGGGGAATGTACTTTTTGACCCCACAGCTGTCATCTAAAATGGAAAAAAAAAATGAAACTGTTGCTGCAGAGAGAGAAAAATTCTTTTTTTTTTT
>VXBB01015569.1:63470-89103 GCA_013399915.1 Illadopsis cleaveri
TTTAAAGAGGAAAAACTGCTTTACTACATCAAATTCATTGCACCGTGCAGAGAAAACATTTAATTTGGTAATCATGCTTTTAGATGTACCTATACTAACTTTTTCTTTTATAGTCTACTGTCAGTCTTAATGTTTAGTGATATCTTAAGCTGTATTTGTCATGCTCTTCTTTGTGAAGAATTTCATAATCAATCCACCAGCCTTTCACAGATTTTTTTTGACCTGGAATACAGAATTTTCCAAATGAGAAGTACAGTGTAAGTGAAATACATCACAGCATTTTTTAGGTTGGAAAAAGCTTTTAAGATCAAGTCCAAACTTCCAAGTCCACCAGTAAATCATGTTCTTGAGTCCCTCATCTTTTAAAAACCTCCAGGGATGGTGACTCACATAGACAGCCTCTTCGAGTGCCTAAACATCCTTTCCATGAAGAAATTTTCCCTAATACCCAATCTAGACCTCCCCTGGTGCAACATGATATTCAGAATTAAATCTCATTTGGCATTTAGAGAAAACACAGGCTGAATGCTCAAACTTGCAAGAATCCCTTGGGTTTTTCACTGAACATGGAGAGTCAGGACCTTGGTTTTGTATTTCATCCAATTAAATTGCCTTTGCTCCCTGACTGCCTTACTAAGATACTCCACTAATTTGTATCCAAAAAACCCAAAGATAATTCCCAAATTGCTTATCTCTGGTACCCATTTTGAAGTATGCTGTCAAGGAAAGGAATTAAGCTTGTTTGGGTAATATATTCTGGGCTTTGCATGGTGTTGCTTGCATGCCGTCATAAGTAAGAATAAGTAAGGCCTTGAGTGAAATTGGAGCCAGATAAAGCTCAGTATCCTTGCTTTCAGATTATCTGTAAACTTTAATTCAGTTCTAGGTCTGGTGGTTGTGTTGGAGCCTAATGCAGTTTGATTTTGATGGCAGGGATGCCATTTCAGATGGAATATGGCGACTGGGTAAAGCAGAAGGACTACCTGGAAGGTTATTTGGAAATTATATCAAGGAAGAAAAGTTTAGGTCTACACGTTCTTGCAGGGGAGAAAGTGGAGTGCTGAGGGCAGAAAGGCACTGAAGCTTTAATATGAGTGCAGAAAGAAGCATCCATACACCAAAGAAATTCTGTGGTCTCTAGGAAATGCTTTATGAAACCTTTCAGCCTTAATCTGCTGGATGGCTGAGGAGAAAAGAGAGCCCACTGGAGAGCTCAGTATTTTTGTTTCCCAGACACACATGCTTGACTTAGATGTTGTTTCCTGATGTCCTCTCTGTTGAGGTGTGCTTCTCCTGCTGTGTTGCCCTGCTGGCTGTCACTGAGTTCAAGGCAAGGAAGGTCTCAGCACCATGCTGGGAGGATCCCAAAACTCCAACCCCCTACATCTCCAAGTGCCAGCTGCCTACAAAATGTCACTGACGCTGTGGCAGCAGACACGGTGTCCCTTTGGGAACAATTTTCACCTTGTTTAGATGAAACCAGTCCATGGCACCATGACTTTGGCACATGGAAGAAGATCCAGGGGAGAACAGGACAGCCTTCCCCCAGTGTTTCACTCCTACACCTTAAGGAGTGCCCTGCAGACAAGTCTTTGGAGCTGCAGTCCAGCCCAGAGATGCAGCCAATAAGGGACAGTAATTTGAATTAAGCTGTAGAGCTCCAGTTTGACTGCAGCTTTTAAGTGAGCTTCCTTCATTCTGAATTGTTCCCAAGACCCCTTTTCCTTTCACATCCTTAAAAAGTGATCACATTATTCTTGGGCTGTTGCATATGGGCTCGAATGGAATTTAAACTGCCTGCCTGACAATGATGAATGAATCAACTCCAAATCCCTTGATGTGGATCAGCTATATGGCATAACAATAATATTGTTGTTTAACATTTATATTGAAGTAATACCGTGAGGAATCTCATCCATTCAGGGACTGATTTTGCTGAAACTGAATAAAACACACAGACTTGTTCCAGAGACCAGGCTGTCTAAAAGACAGGCTGTGCTGGTGGAAGGAGACAAACAAAAAAGTCAAGGAGCAGAATGATATAGTGATATTGTATCTTTACAGAGCTTCACAAAACCTGAGTGCTGCTGAATTTTCTTGCATGGTTGATCTGCCATGTTGTTTCTAGATTTTGCTCATCCCTTTCCACTTTCATCTTCTTTGCCTGTGGTGTCAAATAAATCCTTAAACCTCAGGTTTTTCCAGGCAAAGTTTGGAAAATATTGGAGAAAGGAAGCTGTCCAGGAAATTCCCCGTGACACTTTGTTATTACCTTTGGACCAAACAATTTTAGTTGTCTTTCTGTACTTTGGCATCCATATTCAAGCTTACTTGGGTGAATTCTTCTCTACATGTTGTTTGTGAAGTTGTCAGATTGTCAGATTCTTTACTGAGAACCAACTGTGTTGAATCTGTAATGTTCCCTCCCACTTCTCACTTCATAATGTTTTCAAATTTGCAGTTGGGTTTCTCTGGAAATATATATAATTATAAATTAATTTATTTTTTACCAGCTCCGTTCTTGCTGCTCTTCATTGTTCCCTGTGTCCAGCAGGGGAGAGATTTTAAATCACTCACCTACTGGGTCTAACTATTTTCTCTGGAACCTAGTGCCACAAATTTTTAGTGAAAGCAAACTTAGACCTCTTGTTTCAAAAGGAATAGAACATTCCCTTGACTATTTTTTGAAAGCCACACTCCGGTTGTACAGTGTTACAGATAGGTTACAAAACAAAAAAACCCCAAACCAACCCAAACAAACAAACAAACAAACAAACAAAACCAAACAAACAAAAAAAAAAAAAAAAAGAGAGAGAGAGAAAAAGGAAATATTTTTTATCCCATAGGCAAGCTGTGTGCATATATGCCCATGTATATGAAGCTACTAACATACAGATTAAAAGAAAATTTGGGCTCCTAGGCCACATTCCCAGAATCCCACACACCAAGGTCCGGTTATAAATCTTAACAGTACTAGCTAGACATCATTTAGTCAAAGGATATAAATACATAATTACTTTTTGCTTTTTGGAAAGCATTCTTCTGGCCTGGATGACTTGTGCCACATTATCTAACACAATTCCTGTTACTTTGTGAGCTTTTGCTAAGCTGGAAGCATTGGGGTGATTATTGTCTAATAAAAAAATGTCCATGCGCTAAATTTAAATGCCAAGGAAAAGGGAAGCATTTAATATACTATAAATTACTAGTTGTGATAAGACCATGGATAATTGCAAATGATAAATGGTTTAATTTTATTTTCACAGGAAGATGCTGAAACAAGGCTGTACCTTGCTCTGAAATGACTCAATTGGAGTGAGTACAGGATTACTGCACTTTTCCTGACTTAACATTTCTTCAGGATCAGATAGAATTAATTTAAATCTGTGTGGTGCCTGTCACAGGCCTCACACTTGGACTGCAGTGCTCTCTGCTCAGCTGCAGAATAGGTGCAACCTTGGCCATTTTAGCATGCACCTGCAGTGAGGACGTTGCTATCCACATTTCACTCTGCTTTGGGTCTCTGTGATTTTACAGAGTCAGAAATATTTCTGGATTAACTAGGGAAGAGTGCTGTGTCTCTGTCAAGTGACTGTAGGATTGCTGCACAGCCAAACTGGATTCCTGGGCGGCTCAAACACAATTTGTGTATGAATAGAAGGCTGTTATGGGGCTGGATTGCATTGAGGGGAAAAGCAAAACTATGTGGAAAAAACTGAGCAGAAGAACACTGAGAAAAATAAACATATATTTCACTAACTTGCTAAAGCTGGTGGCGGTGATTTCTTGAGCAATATGTCAAAATATATTTTGCAAAATGATGATATGCCATTCTTGTGAAGATTTCAGTGTTGAAGAAAAATGAAATAATGGGAGAGGGGGATAAACTCCAAGAACGATTTTGTCTTTTAAAGCGCATACCACATCCCTCATGCCCAATTTTGACATCTCTTCTCAGAGATGCCTTTTGGCCACCATAAGCCTTAGTCAGGAAAACATGCAGTGTTGTTTGACAGAATGTGCAGAAAGGGGAAATTCTGCTGGAGTTTATTGAATGATTGATGATAATTTAAATCCACTTCAGAAAAGCTGTTATGTTCTTGAATCATTTCTTGGCTAATGTGCTAATAAAAATGCATTGCATAATGCTACTGCTGGATTTCAAACAATTTAACAGCAAAAAGTTGCTTACTGAGGAATATTAGAGGTTCCTCCAGAAGACAGATATATGATAGTAATTATGGTGGCAATGAACTGGGCCTTGTTTACATTTGCAAAACAGAGGGAAACCTTGCAAAAATCTTGACTGATTTCAGGAATGAGTTGAGCATTCAGGAGGCAATTACCTCTGCTCAGCTTCACTTCAGGCCCTGGGTAGGTCACGGAGCAAATCCTCCATTTCCATGCACGAGAACAAGGTCAGGGGAAAGAGCCAGTGCAGATTTATCCAGCGCAAAAAGGGCATTCCCTGGGTGCCTTCTAGGATCAGATGCATGCTTGTTGTTTCCCTTGGCTTTAGCAGGGCCTTTGGCATAATCTCTGGTGGTGTTGTGCCACTGATGCCTTAAGTTTCAGCTTTCATGTCTTCAGATTCTGTGCTGCCCAGGGGTGCAGTTCTGAGCTCACATTCAGTGCCAGTCAGCTCTGCACACAGCAGGGACACAAAACAAATCCTTTTCCTGCTGAACACCAAGGACAACTTTCAGGCCCAAAAGCACAAACAAGGGTAGGCTGAAGGGAGGAACAAGAAGGATGAGACCTCACAGCCTGAAATTGGACAGTTAAACCCCAATATGCAAATGGACCAAAACTTATAAAAATGTAAGACCTCATAACCGGGTAGCCATTTTGTGACCATTTTGGGTCCACCTTGGGTGTAGCCCTGGTCAGGCGCTGTCCTGCCCAAGGTGTATCCTGGAGGCCTTTCAATAAATACCTACTTTATTCTTTAGCTCTGTCCAGTCTCTGTTTCAGGTCAGCCTTCCCAAGGCATCAGTGGTTGCAGCACAGCTGGTGAGATATGGACAGTACAAAATGATGGAGTCGATGGAAACTGCCAGGACAGCTGGGCTCTTTTCAGAGGGACACAGTGACAGGATAAGAGACAACGGGTAGAGGGTGGAACGTGGAAAATTCAAGCTTCATATTAAGGATTGAATGTGTTTTTCCACCGTGAAGAGGGACAAACACTGGAAAAAAATTTACCCAGAGAAGTTGTTGTCTTCACGTCACAATTATATGCTCCAAGGTTTGTCCTAATGCACTTCTTGTGCTCATAGGATACTTCAGCTTTATCTCTCTGAAGTTCCTACCAGAAACAGAGATTTCTGTTGTCATTAGCAGCACTATGAGAATGATAGGGCTCTGAACAGAAGATGCAGCAGAACAGACAGGCAGGGAATGAGGCTGAACAGTTTAATAAAATGATTTTCAAATAAATTGCCTGAAATGCTTTTTGGCTCCGGCAAGACAAACTCCCAAAGACACAAATTCCTCGGAAAACAGAATTCATCTGGAAAATAACTTTCAAATTCTGTTGCACAGATATCCCTCTGCTCTCCCTGCCCACAGTGGTTATTCTTCCATCAGAAATTAGCTATTTTATTGTAAAATCCTGGCTTTGCCAGAGCTGCTTTTGGTGTCAGTGTGGTGAGAACTTCACTCTGGCCTTTGGAATCCTTTGAAATACTTGTAGAGACAAATACATGTTCAAAAGGGCAACCCTAAAAGACCAGAGTCATGCTTTGGTGAACTCCCTAGTTAGGGTGTATTCCTAAATAGGAAGAAGTACAAGGGAACAACCTGTAAACTCAAATAACATCAAAATTTACTTGGGTTTGATGAATGTGTTTTTCAGGACACTGCTGTGCATAAGAGAACTCGTTTTGGTTTTTCTCCCTCTAACAATGAATTTGGGGAACATGAATCTCTCACCTCTGTCTTTCATCTGCCTAATTTTACATGCACAAAATAAATAAAAGCAATCAGAGAACCACAGAAACTGCAAGATAAAGTGAATGCTTATGTGTTTGGTTTGCCATCTGCTTTATTTTGGACCAAATACCTGTGTATTCAGTCCAAAACCACAGTGTGCATTTCTTTTATTATCCATGCATGCTGCTTGCCTCATATTTAATAATTTTTTTTGTTATTTTATTACAACTCTACAGATATGAATTAGGTAATTAAAACTCCTTCAGAAAAATTTTAACACCTGTTCTGTGCCTTAAACATTGTTTACAGAACTCAGATAGCTGTGAAGCTTTATTTTGCTGAACAGATCCTTATTACTTTAAAGTGCCACACTATCCTTGTACTCCTATTTTGTGAGGAAGCTGCTGAAATCAAAGAGAAAAGCTGACTGCTACTGCATCTAATGATTACAAATTATGTGGCAGTTGTTGCAGCAAGAGAGAGGAAGATTTTTTATTTTTTTTTTAAATTTTGTATTTAAGGAAAATCAAGTTTCCATGTTGCAAGGAAGAGTTGCTAGTGGCTAAAAACTGATAATTCCAATTGGCTTTGCTCCATCAGCCACAAGGAAAACACCTGGCAGGCTGCTGCATCCCAGCCAAGTCTTGTTAACCTTTTGGCCTTCACAGTAACTATCAGCAGGCACCGAGTCAGTGCTACTAATAAACTGGCATTAAAACCTCCACCTGCTAATAACATCTTATTGCTTTTCAGGATTAAATAAAAGGAAATGAGCTGTTTAATTACAGTCAGAGAAATTTTGCAATGCTGTGCTCCCTTGGATGGTGACAGTAAAGCTGAAATGTGTTTAAGGACATGGCTACATGAACTGAAAGCTTCAGAGGAAAGCCGGAATGGCTGCAGCTATTCTGTTAATTTTTTGCTTGTAGGAAGCATAAAACATCTTATTTTTATGTGAAGGTAGGATAAACTGGGGATAGTCTTTTCAAAAACATGTGTAGGCGATTGTAAGCAAGGTTATATTCGTGGATTTTTTTTTTTCTCCTCATTAATGTTCTCCTTAATTATTCCACTTTATGGGGAATCCTTGGCTGGTTTTTAATTTGTTTTAATTTGTTTGCTCCCCTTTGTTTGAAGCAGGGGAGAAATGTTACACTGTAGCCAATATTTTTATTGTATTAAGAGGGAGTTCTTCCATTCTGATTTTTCTGGAACGTGTCGGGCAAAAAAACCCCCAAACAAACAAACAACCTAGTGGAGCAAAAATCTTGCCTGGAAGTCCCATGTGTGGGCTGTAGGCTGATTTAATTTGTCAGTCTATCTTTCTTTGCTTCATTTTCCATTTCTTACCCTGACACCTTGAGTATTTTAGGCCAAAGTCAGATGGATTTGAAGCACCAGCGCTGCACCATAGCTGCTGTGGAGGTCTGGTTTGGATTTTGGCATGTTTTGGAACAAAGAATGCAAATACCACTTCCTAAATGGAAAAAGCAATGCCCTGCTAGCAGCTGGTCCAGTTCCAGTGGGACCAACTTTACAATGTGTTTTCTGCAGAAAGTGATTTTTATTGCAATGTTGCAAGCTGTCTGAATTCCAACAACTTTAATAGCTTGAAATATGAATACCTATCAAAATTAGGATTATCTTTTAACAAGAGGTGTACTGCAGCAGTACTTTGCTTTTAAGTAACAATTCCCACAGAATGTTCCAACCTCTCAATTATTCCTGTTGGAGAAATGAGGACTTGGAGGGAGGGACTGTAAGGGAAACTCAATTCATGTCAGCTCTGTTTCAGGAGCTCTCGTTTATTTCTCCTGTGAGCCTGGGCTGGGTTGCCAGCATGATGCAGCCTTGCTGTGGTGAACTGTTGAGAGGCAAACCCTTCAAAGACAATAAATCTTTAAAAGGACAAAGGGAAGCATTAATGTTCTACATGCTGCTTTGAGTGTGTATAGTTTGTGCTTTTTCATTCTGGTTTTCAGAGGAACTGTTGTTGGGAATGCTTATCCTGCTTTTAGGAAAAAAAAAAAAGGCATTTCTTAGCATCTTTTTTGATCAAAACATAGGCAGCATTCTGATCACTTTAAAAGTGACTTATGAACTGTGTGGACAGAAGAATAAATAGCCACAATAAATTACATTGTATTTTATATTAAATTATTGTGTGGCAACAGTTTCTAGCGAGACAGATTCAAAGCAAAATGGTTGCATGGTGCACATCTGCCTTTCTAGAGGCCATGAGGTCATGATAGATGAGATAAAGAGAGTTTTGGCAATCTCAGATTTGCAGGGGTAGCTGTATACCTGCAGCCACTGAAGATCTTAATTGTTTTAGTCAATGAAATAAGACATACTGCTCTAAAAAGTGTTCTGTGTGGTCTCTTAGAATGATGATTTTAGTCCGAACAGTTACAGATCCTTAAGTCTGCACATTCTGATTGAATGTTTTAGGACTTTGCACATTTGAGGAAATCAGTTAAGCCGCTCTGAATTTGCACAGCCCCACCCTCTCACATATTAATGTTTCTTTTGTGGGGAAATCCCTAGGTTGTTTTCACAGTCAGAATTTTTGATTCTGGAAGCAGCATGTAGCACACAGATACAGCCTCACAAAGACTGACTTCAGGTTTAAGATCTGTTGAGCTGGACTCCTTACCTTCCCCTCTGAGTCTTGTGTACCTTCATCCCAGCTGGGACACAGCTCCTTTTCAAGGGATTCAGCTTGTTTATTCTCTTGGTTTGTTTTTTGCCCTGCTGTTGCTAAAAGTAGGGCAAGACTTTGGAGAAAATACTGAGGTACAAATCCAAGCGGAGATGAAAGGGAATGAACTGTCTGCCTGTCACAAAAATCCTGGGGGTGTAGCTTTGGAGCACGAAGAAAACAAAGGAATGATATTTCATGTGTTGTTTGCATCTCCCATGTATTGTAGACTTCATTTTAGTGTTCTTTATGGCACAACTCCTGCACTGAGGGGTTTCTGCTTTTCTTTTTCTCTAGGAAAAACAGTAATAGCTGGGGGTGTGTGAGATCTAGGGTCTGAGCATGTTTTTTGGTGGAAATTAAAATTTGGGTACCCCAGAGCCTCCAGGCAGCTTCTTTTTGAGAAGTTGAGTGGGAACCTTTCCTTAAAAACTGGGGGTTTTCTCCAACATGTATTTTTTTTCCCTCTCAGTAATTAGAAACAAAACCTGTTGATGAAAGCAACCAACTCTCTCCAAGATTCACACATTTAACAGCAGTTCTGTCACTGAAGAGATGTGTTGATGGTATCTTCAGGGTTTTGTTCCTCTCTTTGTGTGAAGGGAGATGCCAGTGACCTGTTGAGACATGGATTTGGTCTCCTTAAAAAGTGCTCTTGCTTCAAAACCTGCTGGGGGGACCAGCCTTATTTTCAGTGGTCAGGAGGATACACTGAAAAGGAAACATGAATGAGGGAATATTTCTGAGTTGTGTCAGGTAACCCAGCAATAATTGCTATGCCACAGCATGCTCTAGCTACCATTTACTCTGCATATTAAAATATAAATGTTCTGAATGAGCAACAGCTCTCTGAAAAGCTCACTGTCAGGGCAGTCCTCTGTTCTGGCTGGTGTTACTGGTGCTCATTTTGCTTTCTGGTAGATTTTTCAGTATCAGCAGCATTTTACCAATCTGGTCTCATGTTCTGGTGATTTATACCTTGCATTCAGGTCTGCAATTTTTCAGTGCATATCTCAACCAGGCCTCTCAGTGCATAGTTAGCACAGTGGGCCCTGCAGAGCAGGGGCTGTGGTACCAGGGATCAAATTTAAAAGTTTGTAGTGCCTGGGACAGTCTTCGCTGGCGGTGTCTGAAAGGCAAATGCAGCTCTGCCTTCTGTTTGTTATTTTATTTCCAGCTGTGGCAAAGGGATAGACATCAAGGCAGGAAGGCTCCCAAGAACCTGAAGTGAACATGCACAGGCATGCTGCTGCATTAATATGTATTACAGACACATGGTTTCCCCTGCAAACGGGAACATCTCTGCAAAGAGCGATAAGCCCTGGGTTCCTTTTCTGCCACACTGCCTGTAATTGCCAGGGAAAAAAAAAAGGCTTAAATTTAAACTTCCCAGAGCCCAGCTCAGTACCCACAGAGTGGATTTTCAGCACTATTTTTAGCCTGTTGCATGCTGGGTTAGAATGCAAATGGCTGTGTGCACTCTGGAGCTGCAGAAGTCCACACAGACAGAAAGCGGGAGGGGAGTTGTGCCATCCCTCTGGTGCCTGTCCTCACTGAAGAGTTTTACAGTTTTTTCCTCTTCATTCCTCCCCAAAATTCAACCTATTTGCTGCTACAAATCTTTCAAGCACATGGGCTTTTGGCTGCTGCTGATAGTTTTATATAAACAGAGTTAGACAATCTTCTTGTAAACACTGGTCCATCCAAAATGAAACGAATGGGACCAGTGCTACTGTTTGCCAGCAGAGAGATTATCCCTCAGGCAAAGATCAGTCTTGGGCAGTGGGGCAAAATAGACACACTTTTTCATAATAGAATGATCAATTAATGCCTGGGAAGCAGCTCTGAAGTGAAGTGCTCTCCTAAATTCTTTTTCCAGACCTGCTTATTTTTTTAAAAAATAATCTTGACACGGGATGTAATGAATTGGCAAAATGAAAAGGGTCCTGTCACTTGCCATTCTATCTGTACAATAAGGTTGGAGCAACTATCTGTTTTATACTTGTCTGAAGAGATAAAGAGGAGATATATATAAAATATACTAGTGGTACCCTTTTATTCCCATTGATCTCGCTCAGAACCTAGGTAGCAACCTAAAAGCCTCATTTCTCACATATTTCCTCCCAAATTAGGTTTTATTTTTGGCTTGATTACAGCCTCCTTTCTGCAAAAAATCTCTTCAAAGCTCTTCTAGACTAAAATAATGCTGAGGGGAGCAACTGTGAGTCAGTGAAATTTAGAGATGGCAGTAGGGGGCCATATAAAGGCTCTGAGGTCCTTAAAACAGGGGGAAGCCATCAGATAGCAAAAAAGTGGTAATCATACCTGCTGCGTGCTGGATTGCACCTAAACATACAGCTCCTTGATTTGAATTTCCTGCCATTGACCAGCTGCTGCAATTCAGCATTTTGGGTGTATTTCCTTTTGCAGACAGAATAGGAAAGATTCTCTCCAGAGAACCCTGGTTTACCTCAGGGCAGGCAGAGGGCAGTGTGTGGATAACAGCTGCAAATTAATCAGAGTATTTCAGTTTATTGGGGATTGTAACTAAAGCCCATCAGCACGCTTCCAGTTTGGTACTGATAGCACTTGTCCTCATTTTTGCAATAAATTTAATTTTCCTTGCAAACTGAATTTTAAGCGTCATCTAACAGGAAGCAACCCTTGTTTCAATGTTTCAATTGTAAGGCAAAAGACAGTTTAGTTACAAGCTTCCAACCCCTGTGGATTTATCTACAGGGCGGGTGATAATTCAGTCTGGGGGAGGAAGATGATTGGTGCTCTAAAATGTACAGTTCTGGTTAATTTTAGGACACAGCATCACAGACTTCATTAGTACAATTCACAGTGTTTGCAATGTGCAGATCATTTTCATATTTGCCAGGAGTCTAAGACAAAATAATTTTTCTTTGTGCTTTAGGATTCTGTGAGCTCATTCTTTAGATTGCTCTGTTTTGGCCCCTGCATGCGTCTAGGTTATAAAATTGTTTTGCATAACTTTCAAAGTCTCTTGATTGCTCTGAGAAGCAAACCCACCTTTTGGAGTCTCTGAACTCTGTGAAACAGGAAAGAAGAAATCCGTGACAAGTTGTAATAGTCAAGGTCAATTTTGAAGCAGTGTGTGTTTACTGCCTCTTAGGGGAGTATCTCGCTGCTTTGCATGCTGCTTACTTGTTTCTGGAGCTGGAGAAATGCTGCTTAAAAGGATTAATTTGGCAGGCACTCCTGAGGCTTTAGAAGGTAAACAACTGTTTCTTTTTTGTCAATATGGCAATTAAGGTCTGGGAGATTAAAGAAAAGAAAGTAAATGCGGTTTTGGCTCCTTCTGTAGACTGACGGCTTAGTGATCCTTTGAATATTTAATGAGGTGCTTTGATGGTTCTGGAGTAGCAAAATCCAGATCAGATGTGAAAAATGGAAGAACAGTGAACTTCAGATGCCCAGAATTAGGTGTGTGGGGTTTCTTATGCTGGATATTGATGTCCAGACAGTTTTGGTAAATGACACCTCTCTTGGAAAGGATGTGCTGAAGGTGTTCAGATGCCTGGAGATTTCTGCATTTGGCCTCTGTTGATACCATCTTTACCAAAACCTCTGCCTAGTTCTGAGTCTTGGGCTAAAGCAAGGAGTCTTCCCTGTGAAGGCAGCAAAATCGTTAAAAATATTACCATGAATACAACAGTGATTTTCAGTCACTGAAGGAGTCAGAAGTGGTGTTAAAGGTGATCTTTTGGCAGCCTTTAAAGCTGCTGGGACAGTTTCATTCTTAGATGCTTTGTTTACCTCAGCTGACACAAAATAGGCTTTAATATCCTCTGTGGTATTGTCCCTGTGTCTCCCATTTTGGGCAGAACACTTATTACCTATCCTTAAGGGGGTGGCTCTCATGTCTCTTCAAATGTATCTTCAGGGAATTAATTAAATTGTCTTCCTTAAGGTGGGTGGGCATTTGGAGGAGGTTTAATTTGAAATCAGAAATTAAAAAGGTCTGAAGTTAATTCAGAATGCTTTTTATATGCCATTATAGCTGGAGAAGCTGTCAGAGTGCTACCTGTGTGTAGTGGGAGGACAGCTCTTATTTTAATCATCATCGTCCCCATTTTTTTCCCCTGCCCCAGTGCTGTTCCTTCTGTTTTAAATCCCAAATCTGTTGCTTTCTTTTGGAGTGGGAAAGAGATTTGCTTCTGCTTTGAAGAAACAGAGCAGTAGAAATCCAGGTTTTGAGCAAGACCTCAGGAATATTCCTCGGGAAGCTTTCTGTGCCTTTCTTTTGGCACACCAATGCTTTTAAAGTGGCAGTCCTGGCTTCATACCCTCTGGGTCTTCTTGACAAATTCAGGGAGAAATAAATGTGATTGCTTTTCTGGCTAAGTGAAGAACTTTATCCATTCAGAATTGCCTCCCTTGACCTGTCCTGCTTTATCAAATTGAAGAGCAGTGTAAAGGCAGCCACCCTTCACTTCCTGAGCAGCTGGGCTGTTTTCCAGAAGGGCCAGGGGTGGAAGATGAGCCCTCTCCCTCTGGGGGTGCTGTCTGCTGTCCCAAGGTGATCCCTGTGGAGGAATATGGGACATGGACAAGTCCCTGGGATGTATCCAGGGCTGCTGAGGGAGATGCCCAATGCCATGGCAAAGGTGCTGTAGATTATTTTAGGAAGGCTGTGGTAATTGGGAATTTTATCCAGGAGAACTTCACACCTGTTGTCAGGAAGGGAAATAAAGAAGATCTGGGTGTTGGAACCCAGGTCACTGGGAATTTCAGACTTTCTGTGCTGACAGGCTCGGACCCCCAAGCAAACACTGCATTTGACCTGAGGCCTTGGAAAAGGCTTCCAAAATTGGGTGACAGCACTGGGATTATGGGTGTGGTGTTTGAATAGTAGTGTGTGATATCACAGGGTGGAAAACTTAGAATTTAAGGATTTAGTATATAGCAATATATATAAAGCAGGATGAAGGTTTCAGGGCAGAGTCCTTCTGTTTCACCACCTTCTTCATGTGTCTGGGTGGTGTTTTGTAATTGGACAGAAAAATCCTTATTGCAGGCCACGGGTGATTGGTTATTGGGTTAAAAGTGAAAAAAAAATTAGATGTCATTTCTTAATTGGACAATTTATCCTTAAAAGGCCTTGTAGAGATACGGCTCCATTTTTGGTTTGTTAGCTAGAAGTGCTGTAGAACTCACGGTTTGTGAGACTGTAGTGTAGATAAGAATTAATAAACATCTGAGTTTGAACATGAAATAACATCTCCCACATTTAATCCTGACTCTGGCAGAAAAGAAGACAAAAAGCAACATCTGGGGAGATACAGACTGTTCATACCCTTCCCAGGCACTGGGAAGTCTATGGAGCAACCTTGGAAGCCATCTCCAGGCACACGGAGAATGAGAAGGTAACTAGGAACTGCCTGTGCAGGTTTTTCCTGGTTAAACATTTCCTCAAGAGCCTCTTGCAATGAAATGAGAGGGTCTCCAACTGTAGATAATTTGGTGAGATATGGGCTGGGAAAGCAGAAACGTGGCCGTGTGATCCAAAGGGTGCAGATCAGTCACCTGAAGCTGAAATAGTTGCTGGCTATGAGTTGTGTCCCTAGAGATCAATACCGATGCCAGAAATATCAATATCTTTATTTGCAAGCTGGATGATGAGATACAGTTCACTCAGCAAATACCTGTACAACAGCAAGCTATTTTGTGTCATTTCACTCTCTAAAATACAATGAGGCACTATTTAAACTGCTCTTTATTTTATAAGATTTGTTGTTGTTGGGGTTTTTTTTAACCCCAAATAATACTTAAATACTTTTTTTTGAGATTTTGAGTAAATCTCAAAGTAAGAATGAAATGGCCACCCATCATCTTCCTTATGCTGACCCATAGGTTTGAGGGGGGGTTTTTTTCAGATTTATTTTATTTTAAAGTAAAAGATTTGAAGCCAAGCATACAGCCATAATCTCACTGCTGCCTACATAAAAATGTCAACGTCCTGGATGAATGCTCTTGAGATTTTAGTGGCTGGAAGGTGACTTCATAAATCCCTGCTTTATTAAGATGTCTCTTGAATGTCCACACAGTTATGTGAAAAGTAAAAGATGAGCACTTACTACAGAGGTTACACCAGGTATGAAGTTTCTTTCTCTGACCAAAATGAACTTGTGAAAATTGTTTGCAGTGCTTTGAAAGAAAGTATGAAAGAATTCGTAGTTATTGTAAAGCTTGTGTGCATGAAGTTGTTTATTTTTTTCCCTCAGATGAAGTTTCCTGGTTGACTTATTCTCAGTTCTTTCAATTTCCTTGCTCCTCCCAGCGCATCCAGTCACACTGTGCAATTCACACTGGTGACCCACGCAAAAATACAAAGTTCCCCAGCTCCCCAAGTGACCCCTGCACTTCAGCTGGGTAAGAGCAACCCTGGCAGTGCTCTGAAATAAAAATGCAGAGGAGCAAAAGACGATGACAGTGCAGCAAGGGAAAAAAAAAAGACAAATCCACTTCTGCCAAAGCATTCTGAGTGCTTCCTCCTGCTCCCTGTGTTCACGAGCTTTGCCTTAACTACGTTTTGCACTGATGTTTTCTGCATTACCTGTTGGGGAACTACAGCACAGAGAGCCTTTCCCAGGGTGTGTGAAGCTCCAGAAACTCATCAGGGGCAGCAGCCCCCTCAAGGCAGCACTGGGAATCAAACTGTGAAATTGCAGCTCCTGAGGGGCCCCGGGCACAGCCACGAGCTACTGGAGCTCAACAGGGACACAGCACAACAAATGATGCTAAACCCCAGCAGCTGCCCTGTATTTATTCTTTAATTTATGCTCCAGGGGATGGAATCACAGAATAAAACTCCTTAAGGAAGTTTTTTTTGGGGAAGTTCAGAGAGCGAAGACCTTCATTCCTACAAGTAGAGGTGTAGAAAGGACTGTTTTCCTGGTTTTTAATTCCTTGTGGTTTCCTTGCCTCTCCTATCCTTCCCCTAAATCTTGAGTTTTTCAGACCAACAAAGAAGTAGTTTAAGCACATAGCAGTGGAGGAAATTGTTACTTGGCTACAATGTGTACAGGAATAGATTCTGCAAATAAATATACAGAATTGAGGGGATTCCATTCCTACGGATTGTGGGGGAACCCAGGCAGGGCCATATAAAATATTGCAGGTCTGTGAAGCTGAATCATGAGCAGAACATGTAGTGCACACATTTCAAATGAATTTATATCCTGATTTTCAGAAATGTGGGGAAAATATACATGAAGTTCAGAAAATGCTGACTTCCAGTTCACCCCACAGTGACTTAATTATGGTGCATCTGTTGGTTTCAGTGGTGCTGTTGAGGAAAGCACAAAGTTACTGGAGAGTCTTCATATTTTTATGTCCCTCTTCTAGCAATAAAATGGCCCAAATTGCAAAAAATTTATGAAAAATTCCCTCACAGGAGGCTTAAAGCAGCATCCCATGAAAATTGCTGAAGAATGGACATAAAATGTAACAATATTTATGGAATATCTGTGTTTGAGTGACTGGTTTTGAGTAGCCATGTATTTTTCTCATTAATTAGAGTATGTGGCCCCAGTTGTATTTTTCACATAGACATGTGTCAAAAAATTTTTCCTTTTGTGAATAATTTCACTGCCGTAGGAAATCTCAAATAAATTCTATGTAGTTACTTTCTAGGGCATCTGATGCTTCATTTGGAATTGTGGGCCTGAAACAAGAAACAAACAGGCAGATTTTGATTGAATAATTCCTTCCAGGTTGCAACAGGAATTGCAAACCATTAGTCCAAACACATTTGCAAATATAGGTAGGAGGGAGTCGTGGTTAGGGAATCAATCTAATTTCTCTGTGTGTGCAATTGTGAATGTATTTGACAAAATATTAATTGAACAATTGTTCTTTACATGAATCAAAATAGTGGAAAGGGAATTAAAGCTTCCTCAGAAACTGGACATTCAAATATGATGATACTTTAAAGAATTCTTATTGTAAACATTGTCATAAAACTATTTTCAGGGGAGGAAGAGGAAGCAAAGTTGCTGAAGCTATAAAAAGGAGCTGCCTGTCTCTGGAGGCCTGTCGGATGACAAAGGCATTATAGGATTCAAGC
Source organism: Illadopsis cleaveri (assembly GCA_013399915.1). Lineage (NCBI taxonomy): Eukaryota > Metazoa > Chordata > Aves > Passeriformes > Timaliidae > Illadopsis > Illadopsis cleaveri. The sequence continues at coordinate 80,201 of VXBB01015569.1, forward strand.
AATGCAATTAAAACAGTTATAGAAATCAAAATAAAGAACAGACTTTTAATTGTAAATGTAATTAACTGCTGGAGCTGACCAATTCCAGGGATGAGGCAGAGCTGCTGCCATTTGTTGTCTTTACATTTACCCATTTTGTGCAGACAGTAAGATTAAAGATCGTGATGCCCTCTTCTGCTCTTGCAATCCATAAGTCCTGGCTTAATAACATTGGGACATGCTGTGAAGGTGACAGGAGACGCCTAGCAGGCTGTGGTCAAAGCAGGATTTGAAATGGTGAAACTTTAATAGAGGAAAATCCTTTAAGTGGAAGGCCCATTAGAGGGTTTGTGGCAAAAAGTAGAACTGCAAAGTGTTTTAATTTAGTTTAAATGCTGCTGCCTCCGTGTATTTGAATTTATCTTGCAGATAGTTTTCGCATGGAAATTGCAGTTATAAGTTTCAGTACCACAGGATGCAATTGAAGGCACTCTATGTTTCACTGGTAATTGGTGAGTGTTGTTTAGAATGTGTTGCTAGTGAATTATTTATGGGCTTTGGTGCCAAAACTGAGTTTGTAGGAATAGCATGATGCTGGCTGGTTGGAGAAGATGCAGTTTTGTGAATAAACCTGTGAGATGCAGGTATTTTGCTGCTGTTGGGTTTTTTTTTCAGCTGGAAATGAAGCAGCTGGAAGGATTAATTATGATTGAAGCAGATAAGGGGTTCTCTGCAGGAAGTACATAATGGGCTTTCTTTTGGACACTGGCTGCTTTTGGAATTCTTGATCAGAAGTGGATTTTAGCTCATAATTGCTCAGCTTTTGAGGAGTTTCTAGGCCTGAGATTTTCTGCATCTGAGATACTTTACCTCAGTTTTTAGCACAGTCAGACTCTGTGTTTAGCACTGATTGCCAGAGGTCATCTACTGGAATATGCATACTGAAATGTTGGGTTGCCCATGATGCATCATCTAATTTTGCTCATTACATCACTGATGGCCGTTAAGAGAGCAAAAATAGTGAGGTATAATTAAAGCTTTGCTTTATTATTGCAGTTTGATTTGTGTGAAGCTTCTTTCACCCCAAGAAAGGCGTCTCTCACCACACTGGAGAAATCCTCCAGAGTCCTGATGTGTTTGTATGAACACTTGGGTGAAAGGCTCTGCTCAGCAGAAGGAATCACATACTTCAGCAGTGTTGTTTTCAGTCTTTGACATCATCTTATAGTGCCATAACCCCAATTTAAAAAGGTAGAGTCCCAGCTACCCCTATTTCTCTTCCCTGTATCATCTTCACTGCTAGGGATGTATCTTATAGGTCCTTTCCAGGCTGCTTTTTGGAGCTGCCAAAAAGGTTTTCAGCCCCTTTACCCCTCTGCTGTCCCCCTGGGAGAAAAGCAGAGCCTTTTCACTCTGCTTTTGGGAATCTGCAGGCACTGTAGTGCAGACAGTGCTTTAACCTTGTAAATGCTTGTGCCACGAGGTTGGCTCTGGTCTGTTGAATGTCCAGCACGTAGGACAAGGTTCTTATTTGGAAATGGGGATGTGTAAAGTCACCTGAGCTGTGGGTTCCATCCATAAAAAGGGACAGGGCATTGTAGAGCTTCCTCTGGCAGTGCAGAATGCCTGAAGGTGAACATCCCAGCCCCTAAATAAAATGAAGGGGCCTTCATGCCTAAAGGGGTGGAGGAAAACCCACGAGTTGCCTGACAGTCCTAAATGTGATGCAAACCATCCCCTGCAGGGCATATTACTGTAAATCTTTGTCTGCCTGACAGATTTACATCTCCTTGCTTCCATAAAAGCCACTGTTAATGGCACAACACCTATTAAGCTGAGGTATTTCTAGCTATACTCCATCACTGTATTTTACTGGAGAGTTCGCATCATTCCCAGTGTTTCAGTGCTTATATTAGGAGGTGATTCAGACTGGAAATATAGGAACTTTCTCTTGCTTCTCAAGGACAAGCTTTTGTTTCTGAGCAACCATTCGGGAATGACAGGCCAAATATTGGAAATAATAAGGCTGAAAAATATGGTGCTCCAGAACGGATGAGATTTATTGAGACGTGTGTTTGGTTACTTGAAGGAGACATTAATAAGGTGACAGCCAGATTATTTTTTTTAGTTGTTTTTCTGCCTTCTTTTCTGCTGTTTTGGGTGGTTTTTTGCATGTCCCAGTTGGAGAATTGAGAAGGTTATCTATGGAGCACGTGGTGGACATTTACTTCAAACCAATGATAACAGTGAAGAGGAACACAAATCTCTACTTTCAATTATTTCACCTACAGTTTTTAGGTTGAAGCAACCTGGTAGATGTGTCCCTTCTTTCTCTTAGTTTTGGGGTGTTTTAGGGCATCCACATCATGAAGAGAAGCTGTGCCAACAGTTACTTATGGAATTTATGATTAAACTGACCCAGCTTTTGCCTGGAATTAGTGAAGGGAGAAGTAGAATTGAAGGGGTGACTTTGCAAGGAATAAAGTCACTGTCCTGGGGGCTGCCTCCCTGGCACTTCCATGAGGAAACAGCAGTGCTCCTGAGGGAGTGATGTGCCAGTCTCTGCCTTCAGAAGTTCCCAAGCACCATGTGATATAGAAGGGGTTTGGAAAACCTTTTTTGTTCCTTTAGTCCCAGAATTACAAAGCAGCATCTCTTTCTGAGGCTGCCAATATGCTCCTAGATTTTCTTGTGGTACTAATCCTACACCCTGTGCCACACAGTCAGAAAGCTGCATTACACAGAAATGGATAAAAGACTCTCTAGTCTTTGAAGGAATGAAATATGCTATGTCCCCCATCTGCCTCCAGCCAACAAAAAACAACAAAACATGAGGTTTGTGGTTTTTTTGTTTTTTTGTTTTTTTTTTTTTTTTTTTTCTCATTTTTGCAAGCACAGTTCAGTTATCCTCCCTGCAGAATCTGGAAAGAAACCCCATAAGAAAATGAGTGGATGTTGGAGAGCAGCAACAGCAATTGGGGGCAAAAAGATTTTCATATTTAAAGAACATGACAGCCCTTTCCCAGTACGTTTCTCCAATATAAAAAGTAAATCTTACGTTTTCTTTTCGCAAAACCAGAAGTACAGAGGCAACCTCTACAATATTCACCTCTTGATTGAAAAGGAAAGCTCAGTGAGCATAAAAAGTGCGTGTTCTGCACCAGGAGAGGCTTAAAGGTCAGCACCAAGATGAATAAAATAACAACTGAGGTATTTTCGCCTCGGCATAACCTGGCTGCTGCATGATTTGAGGTAAAAATCACATCCCATGGTGTGATGAAGCAGCAGGGTAGGTTCCTGCTGGAATCTGCAGAAGAATTGACACCAAAGATGTCACATCAGGGGAGAGATTTGCCAAATCTGTGTCTGAATTGCTCACCTGCCAAAACTGCAGAAATCTGCAGTTCTGGGAGCAGATGGAGAGAAGGGAGAACATTCCACAGTGCCAGCCAATGGAAATGTGCTGTGAAATGAGCTAACAGGGATCTCCCATACACTGGGGAGATTTCTGCTCTTCCCCTGGGGAATTTAATCATTCTCCAAAATTGCAAGTTTAATTTTGAAGCCACGACCTTGGGAAAGATTGTTTGCTTCAGTCTTCTAATAAAGCAAATCTAGATACGGGAGGGGAGGGTGTGTGTAAAGATTTCTTAATTTTAAAATCTGTTATTTATGGATTCCTCAATTCTGTGAGTAATTTCAAAGCCAGTCACAAAAGGATTATAGCAAATCAGGGGTTTTGTTTGGTTGGTTTTGTTGTTTCTGTTCGGGGTTTTTTGTTTGTTTGTTGTTGTTTGTTGTGTTGTTGTTTTGAAGAGAAATGATAAATCCCCTACTCAGATTCCATACCTCCAATGGCAAATTTTTGGAAGTCTGAACATCAAAAAGCCATGGTGATTGCTGACATCACCTCTGTTTCAGCTGGTTTTAGAAGGGCCAGTAGTGCACAGAAAATGTGAACAAAGTCTCCCATCCTAGTCCATGTGAAATTGCAGCATTTGTGGGCCCCACTTATGTGAAGGATCTGAGATCTGAAGAGCCGGAAGAGGAGGTTTGTACATTACACCTAATCATGCAGCACTGAAGGAGAAGTCACTGGTTTTCTTACTTTTCAACAGAATTTTCCTTTTTCTGTGCCATTAGAGTGAAACGTGAGATGCCTGGAGATATTCCTTTAGAGGTAATAATATTTAGCTTTTTTTGCTGGCAGAAATCCATGTGCTCCCCAGCCATGCCATCATTATTTTGTTGTGATTCCATTGCTAATAACTGTGCTGAATTTTACAGGGAGGGAGGTTGAAGGATGGGAGGGAAACGATGTCTCCAGAATAGCCAAAGGGACAGTGGCAAAGTGGCATTTAGTCACCATCTCCTCAGTTATTCACTAATTCACACCTCCCCTTTGCTCCCCATGCTCCCGTTGACATTTTTGTGCAAGCTGCCTATTCTTTATGGTAGTTATAAAGCAAATTATTTGCATAGCAATGCACGTTTCTCCTGGTCTCTGTTTCCCTTCTGCTTGCACAAGGAGAGCAAAAGACTGATTCTGTTCTGACCTTTCAGTAAATTAACTTGGCTCACTTCTGTATGTTTGCCTTACCTGCCACACATACCTGGTTACCTTTTCAATTACCTTCTTTGCTATTCACATTATTTCCCCTTAAATTGTGTGGTTCCCCAGAATCCTGTGTTGAGCCCATTGCTACTTTGTGAAGAGAGATCCTTCTGAAGACAGGTTAGCTCAGAGAAAAAAACATGTCCCAGCAGCTGTAGAGTAGGGCTTACCTATTTGAACAGGAAATATTTGAAATATTTTCAGTCCGAGCTGCACCGTCCTTAGGGAAATGGTAAAAATGCCTTTGCTAGCAATTAACTGGGAAACAGGTGTCTGTAACTTCACTGCCAGGACTCATCTGCCTTCATGAAAGGAAGGGGAGAAGCAAGGAGAGGGAAGATGAAATATGTGTAAAGAAGAAAAGGAAAGAGAGGAAATCCTTTCTTTTTCCCCAGCATGTAAGGCACGCCATGTTTCATCTCTTTGTGCTGCACTGCTGCCATCAAGAAATTTATATTCTGAAAGAAGAAAACACTGCCTCTGTGAAGTAGAAAAGGTTTTTCACTTTTGTTTGTATTTATAGTCCTGTGTGGAATACTTCAGGTCAGATTCTTTTCCCTGGTGTATTTTTGATTTGTGCAATTTGCCTGATTTCTTTTTTGCACGAGGGAAAAGTTTGTGGCAATTAAAAGACAAATACTATTTGTCCTTTCAGGAAGAATTGCCAGCACCAGTAGCAGGTAGTTCTGGTGGATTGTGCTGTCAAAGGACTCAGCAAATCTGGGATTTAGTGCTTATGCTGCAACAGATTTCTCTGTGACCTTGAGCAGGACATTCAGTCTCTCTGTGCTTCACATCCCCACTTGTCAAGCAGGGATAATGGTGTTTGCCTCTCTGCCAGGTTGCTGTGAGGATAAATGCAATTAAATAATGCAGGGTGCCTGGGCGCTGTTGAAGTGATGCCACCAAAGGAAGGGAACGGAATTAAACTCGGGATGAGTTTTATCTCACAGTTATATATGTTTAAATGGATTAATTTAAATTTGTTGAATTTGTTAAGATTAATAGGGCATGGCAGAAAATCAACACGACTTGCTTGCCCCAAAACTCAGGTGGAGGTAAAGAGCTTTGTCTGTCCCTCCTCTGTTTAAGCACAGATGTGATGCTGTCCTTGTTCCCTCAGGAGCTGGGATGGATTGGCACTGTACACAGGGGAAAAAAGGGCACAATGAGCTGCGGGGTTCTTAAGCTGTCTCTCCATTTCCTCTCCTTTCCCCCTGCCCCAAGGCCATGGCAGCCAGGAAACCACAATTTGCCACAGTTTGGTGGAATTTGCCCATTGCTGTCTGACAGGATGTTAATAGTGGTAGGCCAGTTTACTGCTTTTAAAGAAAAGCCTTCTGTAGTGAAATGAACATCATTTATTCCCACTATGGAATTGTTTATTTGCATAGTGTGGAAAATGACAAGATTTATTTGCAGAGTTGGAATCCCTCAGGTATACTACAAATATAATTACAAGAACATATAAATATATTTATACCACGCTATCAGCATTTTGGCACCACAAATCTTATTTCCTTGACTGTGAAAATAAATGCTTTAGAAGAGAAATAAATCATTAATTTCTGCTCATGACTCAAGAGTTAAAACACATAGGCTATTGGCCTTAAACACAATTGTTACACTGTCTTTTGACACACCAATGCAGTGGGACATTTCAAAAGATATTTCACAGAAATAATCTGATTTTGCAGAAATCAGTCTTTGCAGAAGGGTGGAGATAACATTTTTATGACAGTTTGGGATTATAGGCAAAAAGGTACTTGCTGAAGCAATATTTCATGTTTTCCATGGGTCCCTTAGGTTAAAATGTGAGACATGGGTTTTCCAAACTGAAGCTCAGAAATGGCAAAACTCAGTTACAAGGTGTGGGGGGTTTTTGTTTGGTCTGGTTTTTCTGTTTTGTATTTTAAAATGTCCAGACAGCCAAGTGAAGGCATGTAGAGGGTTCTGTTGTCCTTGCAAAGCATTGATTCCTCCAACCACAACCTAAGGTTGTCTAATTAGTTCTGATAAAATAAAAGTGAATAGGACACCAGTGTTAATGCTGAATTGATTCGTATTTTGGGACAGACTTTTGTCTGTCTTTGGGAAAGCTGGGATTCACCTTGCTCAAAGTTGTGTCTTCCCTTTGTGCATCTTTCTACCTGCAACATGAAACATGATTTATCACTGGAGATGTTGTTTGGAACAGGGGATTTTCTTTCCAAAGGTGCTGTGAATTCCCAGGTGTGGCTCTGATCTTGCCTGAGAGTCTGTCACCACACAAACTACACACACAGTAGATGCGTGGGTTTATAAATTTTAGGTTTCCCCAAACCAACTTTTTGTTTGTTCATCAACTGAAGTCACAGAACTCTCACTGACTGCTTTGGGCCCAGGAACTGTGGTTAAATTAGGTGATTTTTAAAAAGAAACAAAAACAAAAACCAAAGCTTAAAACAACTCCCCAACAAAAGAGAACAGAACTTAAATCCTCAACAAAACCCCACCCTGATATTGATTGAAGGATTTGCAAAGAAAGAGAAGCTGCTTTAAACAGTAATTTGTTGTGATTGATTGGGCTTGCAGCTTGAGATTTGAGTCTTATTTCTCATCTACATTTATCTGGTTTGAACCCAGAGACTTGGACATTGTTTATCCTTTTGTCTTTTAGACTGGAGAGGACCCTGCTGTGAGATTTGGTAACAGTAACACAAAAGTTACCATGATCACCTCTGCCTCCAGCTTCCTCTTTGAAAAGCAAAATAAATTCAATTAACCTATCCTCATCTTCTTAAAGAATGTTTCTTTTTGTGGCTCTCTGAACCTCTTTCAATTGTTCCTCATCCTCCTGGAAGGCTCAGTGCCAGCTGACCAATATCTACAATTATATAGGAAACAGAGCATCAAGTATGGAATGAAAATATCAATAACAGTTCAGTGCAGGTAACTCTAAGAGGTCAATTTAGTTGTAGGCAGGCTGAGCAGTGTATCTGGGTGAAGTGAGAGCTGATCTGTCTGCTCCCAGTAAGTTTTGTAGCACTTAGGAAGCGTTTGATGGCACTAATTCAGTTGCTAAATGCATGTTAAGTGGGTGTTACAACCTAGCAACAGGATTGATACAAGAGCAGATGCTTGTTCAATTTTCAGCAGAATGATTTCTCATTGCCCAGCTCAAGTTCTACATCTCTTTAGATACAACAACAGAAAATTAATTGCTGAATATCATTGCTTCTTACTAGAGTAAGGCCACTGGATTATTATTATTGGTAGTAGTAATAGTAGTAGTATCCTGTTCAGCAAAATTTTGGAATCCATTTCTTGTTATCAAAGGATCATTTGATTAAAGCAGCTGCTTAAATCTCACTGATTTCAGAAATTCCAGTGGAATCCCAACATTTGGTAAATGTTCTCAGAGGGAACACTTCCAGAAACCAGTTTTAAGTGTACATTTATATTTTTTGTGCACACCACAGCCCCAAATTACCTGCTGATGTAAATGAGGGAAAAATGTTAGGTTAAGCCCACTTATACCAGCAGGAAATCTGGTCTGAGGTTTGCTGTGATGAGCAGAAATATGTGTATATACTGGAGCTCATTTTACAAAGCTGGCCCAGCATTGCTGCCCAGGGGTAGGAAAGCATAAATACCACAGCAGGGGTAGGGATGAAATGTTATTTGACTATGCTTGCTCTTTCCAAAAAATCCCCCAGAGGAAAGAGCATAAATTGAACAAATCTTTGTATTTTGATACAGTGTACTTACTTATTTCAGCAGGCAGAGTAATCACACAGCTAATTTTGAGTTTTGCATGTCAGGTAGCAAACACCACTGCTCAATACCTTCAGTCAACAGATAAAACCGTTTGCTTCTAATTTTCCTCACGTATTTCCAAGACATTGTGCAAATAAAGAGGATGTTCTGTGATTATGACACAGCGCAAAAGCACACCCAACTTGAGCAGAATCAGTATTTGGGAAATACTGTTTGCTCAGCTCTGAAAAATCAATGTTACTCTTTGAACAAAAGTGCAGTTTTTAGAAAAGATATAACATGTCATAAGGCAGGCACTTAGATTTTTGGGGTTTTTTTTCACAATTAGAATTAGACATACTGTTGGTTTTCCAGTTATGCAGCTTTGGCTGGAATATTATTTCTTTTTTGTCTGTTGTTTTGAGTTTATTTCTTTCAAAATACATGCCAGCAAGCAGAAATTTTCTTTCTGCCTCATCTGTTGGTAAGCACATGGAACTATTTCCAATATAAAGAGTATATAAGAGAATATACAGTAGCTCCATGATACCCAGGTGGTTGTAATATTGTC
>VXBB01015569.1:89108-104894 GCA_013399915.1 Illadopsis cleaveri
TCCCTGGAAATCTGAAATCCATTTCAAACCTCAGCCAACGTGGGCCATGTCTGCTGCATGCACAGGAGAGAAACACTCCTGCCTGCAGTAGCATTTAATTTTTTTCCTTATACATTGTAAAGTTTTATGGAGCAGAGCTGTAATACAGCAGTGCAGTGCACAGCCCACCCGTGCTGCTGGAATTATTTGGTGGAGAATCCTGTTTGGGAATGATTCAGTGGGAAATGGGCTGTGGCAGCTCAGCTCCACTGCTGGGATTTTGTTGCCTGTTATAAATACCTATATTATATTGTTGGCTTTTTGCAAGTATTAAGATGAGTGTTATATGTATAATGTTGAAATGGCTTTGCTGTATGGGTATAGTTTTTATTTCTGCAATTAGCAAAAAATTAGGTATAGTGGCAATAGTTGATATAGTTATGCTTAAACTGTCTGCTTACCCAGATAACTTCCAGTGAACATATGATGGGGACCCTGCCCAACTATCCAACACCTACCACCTGTGAAAAGTATGAATCAAGGCCCAAACTGGAAGTGATAAGAAGAACTGACTAAAACCACAGCCAAGAAACACTCATGCTCTAAAAGAGCAGACCCAAGGAGTGGCCATGCAAAGCAGTTATTGGAATGTGGAAGTTAGTTTGTCGAAAAGTATGAATATGCATAATGGTCTATGAATATGCAACAGTGCGACGCAATGGAAAAAGTATTTAAAGGATATTTCCAAAAATAGTAGGCGTGCTCTTGGCTGAATGTCAAGCACCTGGCTGTTTTAACCCTTTAGCTTTATTTTTGTCTCCTATTGTCTTTTTATTAAACTTTTAAAATTTTACCAAGAAAGTGAAGCTTGTTTTTCACATTGCCCTTCCCACCTTGCTGACAGCTGCAGAGCTTTGGGGAAGCCAGGGTAGGGAACAAACTCTCCAGTCTTCCTCTCATCACATGGATGGGGGAGGTCTTCACCCACCCTCCCTCACCTTCCCCACTCAGTGAGGTTCCAATTCTCAGATTTAAAGCAGGTTCTGTCTCCCAGAGCAGAGGTGTGAGAAAGCCCATCTTCTGCCTTCGATGAATGCTAATAGGATTTGTGGCCGTAAAGCACCACGCAGGGAGCTGAGAGTCTGTGCCAACACGATTTTTCAAAATCTTCTGTTGCTTTATATATTACCTTTCATAAGCAGACAACAGAATTCATTCTGCACAGTTGAAAGAATCTACATGGCAGGGGGTAAGAAGGTGTCTTCATCAAATTAAAGTCGTTTACTGACACATGTAACCATCTCTCTGCACCATGAAATGTGTTAATGATGCAGAGTCTGTCACCTCTGGGCCAGCAGCTGAAATCAGGCCCAAGCTGGCAAAGATCAACACTCTTTGCTCTCTGTTGGTTGTCACACCAGGACACGGTGTGGAAGTAATTTTTCAAACCTGTCCCAGTGCCTGTTGGAGTGTGAGCCTTTGTGGTGGGGGCATCAGGCTGGTTTGCTGCCTGCACGTGCTGTCTTAATTGAAGTGAAAATTTAAGCATACTTCACAAACTCAGTGGGATCCCTTGAAGGATGATTTCTTCCAGTGAGCTTTGCATGTATTTCCTGCCAGTGCTTTAATCTAAGTGACCATGTGAGTTGTATCCAGAGGGAGACTCAGTCCTGATATTAGAGGGTGCTGATGTTGGGATAACCATTCATATTTTTCTTTAAAAAACACTGGGACAGTTGATGTGGAGATTATACCATCCTCAAATCCCTGCTCTACTGTTAACAAGTGTAAAACTTTTGTCAAATGCTCTGGGGTTTTCTTGGTTTGGTTTTGGGTTTTGTTTTTTTTTTTTCCATTACTAACAAGATACTCTTGAAACAAGATATTATTCTATAATGTTCAAAAAGTTGAACATATGTAGGGATATGTTCAATTAAAAGTAATTTATCCTTTCTGGCTGGAAAACTAGGAATTTCCAACCAATTTTTAGACATTTCAGAAGTTCCTGCCTACCTTGAACTATCCTTAAATTGTCTTCACATGTAGGAAAGTAAATTCAAGCTAACAAATATCTCAGAGCCTTGTCATTTCAAAGCCTGGTCTTCCATGTTGGTTGTGATGTGCTGCCATAATTCAAGAGGCAGATTAGGCAATCATCTTAATAAAATGTGAATAAGATGAATGCAGAAATATCAGGTGCTGCTGGAGCATACTTCACTAAGCAAAGTATGTTTTTTTTCTATTAAGTAGGACATAAGTCAATGGAGTACCTGAACAGAAGGTGCTGTGTGTTGTTGTTCCAGGAAAATTTGGAGTAATTGCCTTTATTATTAAAATGGATGGCTTCTTCTATATCTGAGTGCTTCCTTCTCCTCTGCCTTTCTCCCTCCCTGTAGTAAATGCCATCCAATTTATAGTGGTGCACCAAATTACTTGGCCACCCAGGATATATTTACTGTGGAGAGGTGTAAGTGGTAGTAAAGGAGGAGGAAATTTGCCCTGTGGGGTTTTCCCCTTCTCCCCCTTTTCCTTTGACATGTACTTCTTTCTCATGAAGCCCATAACTGAGTGGGAGAGGGTCTGAGTGAATCTGCAAGGTTTTCATTTTATTCCTCTTTGGGAAGTAAGTACGTTAAATAATTCTTCCAGGCCAAATTTATTGACAACTGTTAGGGACTATTGTGGTGATGTGAGGCAGTCACAAATCCTGCAGCTGCCACCCTCAGAGGGGCAGTGATTCCTGACTTCTGGCCTGAAACTCGGAGTTTTTTTCAAGCTAAAGCAGGTAAAAGTCTACAGTCTCTTGGTTTCTTCTGTTCTGGTGGAGTTTTAAAGCATGATGTGGTGTCTCAGAAGTGCACAGAACCTTCCACTGAGGTGTTCTGCCACCCTGGCTTTGCTTTGGAAAGCAAGACAGCCCTTAAAAACACCTTCAGGAGCAGAGTGTGTTTCATGGGTGTCTGGCAGTGAGTGACGCCCCAATTCTCTGCACCCAGCAGCCAGAGAACGTGTCATCTGCAGCAAATCAATCCCCACAGTGACAGCAGCCAGGCAGACAGACAAGTGCCTGCTCCATGTCTGTTTTGTTCAGAGATGCTGCCCTGTGAAGGCAAAGGAATTTTTCTCTCCCTTTCTCTATTTTTAGTTGAAAATGGATGTTAAAAGGTGTGGTTGACTCCACTTTTCTGTCCATTCTCCTTAGGCATGTTGCTTTTAACTTCAATAAAATTCCTAGAAATGCAGCCTGTCAGTGTGACTCGTCACTTGTATTTTAAAGGACAGAGACAAATCCAACCCTGGCTCACAATGACTTGAATTAACTCTTTTGTTAATCTGAGGCTTGCGAGGCTTACAAAGAAAAGGGCTTGTTTTCAGTTCCTCTGTCTAGGAATCTCTATTGCCCTTACTTGCTTTTTTCTTTTTTAATGCCAATTAAAAAAATAGCATTTAAGACTTACCAAAATACTGCATATCTGTCTTGCTCTAGGTGACATTAGCTGACTTGTGCATGTTTTTTTGGTTTTGGGGGTTTTTTTTCTGTTACATTAGGGTGTTTGTTTGTTTTTTATGTCACGTGAAACATTACAAACATGCTAATTCTCTTCTCTGCACGGTTTCAAATTTATGAAACAAAAAGTAAAATATCCTACCATAGGGTGTGCCTAAACTACAGCTGAGTAGTGCTGAGGGTGCTGCCACACTCACTATAAAAAGACAAGGAAAGCTCAAAAAAGTTGTTCAGATTTATTTCATGAGAGCTAAGAAATAACATCCTTATAATCATTTCCCCTCTGTTTCACCTTTTCCAGCACTCTTCATAGCAAACTCTGAGCTTTGTGATTAAACAATGCACTTGTGTTGAACCAATAACCTCATTTTTTAAGGATTTAGGGCAAGTTTCAATTGTAGTTATACCCAGTTGCACCCAAAGAGGCTTCTTTATTTATTGCCAGAAATTCAGCATTAGTCAAGTTTTTAATGTGAGATTAATGTTTGACTGGCCCAAGTAAAAATAATTTGCTCATTTTAATTCTTGGGGCCTGAAAGGAGGAGCTTTCTTCCCTCTCTCCCCCTGTCCACATGTTTAGGGCAGGTGGACCAGCTTCTGTTTGAGACACTCGGCTTCAAGATTCTTCTGACAAAATTGTTGGGAGAAAAAAAAAAAAAGGTTATTCTCAGCTTCCTGCTGTGTGTGGTGCTGAGACCAGAACAGCTTTTCACAATTATTTCTGGATCTGCTGAGAAGTTGCTGGTCTTTCTAACAGTAATGGTTGAGAGCCTTATTTCAGATAGCAGAAGAAATGTGGAGCATAATATTCAGAGTGCACTGGGGTGGGTCAGTGAGTGCAGTAACACTGCTCTGTAATCCTGCCAGGAATCAGCAGCAGATTTGTCCCTTAGCCACAGGGTCTGTCACTGACTGTGCTGCCCTCTCCCTGTCTGGGCATCCTCCTGCTCTCCATTCACCTCACATGAGGCAGCTACAGGACTGACAAGGAGAAACACATTACCATATGTCACCTCTGAGATCTGGCCATTAAACATGTTAAACCACTCACACAGAACGAGCAGGGGGTTGAAATTTTCCTTGGAATTTGATTTTATTCCCTTTTTTTTTTTTTTTCTGTTAAATATCTGAAGTCCTTCCAATCTCTCTAAACCCAAGTGTGTCTCCGGACTTGAAATACTTTATTCTCAGCTTTGTGCAGCAGTGTAACTTGGTATAGCTCAGCTTCTGGGATGGGTTCAGCAGACACTGAAGGGGCATGAGGAATTTTCCTCCTGGGCTTGTTAAGCATAGGGAAGAGATGAATTTGGGGTATATTTAGCAACAGCTTTCTCCTACCTGTGTGGAGATTTCAGGGAAGATGGAAATTCACAGTAGTGCACGGTCCAGAGATGATGGGCAATGGGTTCAGCTTGAAACAAGGGGTTCAGACAGGATATAAGGAGAAGGTTTTTCCTCATAAGGGCAAAGAGCAGGTGCCTGGAGCAGTTATGCAGTCTCCAGCACTGGAATATTTCAAGATCAAAATTATTAAAGCTCTGAACAACCTGATCTGATCATGTGGCTGCCCTAGGCCTCAGTGGGAGATTGAACTAGAGATATCCAATCTGAATTACCCTATAAATCACTTTTGGTAACAGAAAATAGAAGCAAATTTATGCAGTCAGCCTTGATTGAAAGGAGGAGATCAGGAATTAATTGATGGATGTCAAATAAGAGATAAAGCTTCATGGTTTAAATTCCTTTTTCTGGCAGTGTTTGGACAGTTCACAACTGCAACAAGCAATTATGATGATGTTGAAACAGAATAAACTTTTGTGGGAGGTGTCTGCTTGAAAGGCTGGGTGAAATCTTCCTTGCTCTGTGGTCCCTGCAAATATTCTGTGTTGTTTGTGACCTTTCCCACAGTGCTTCTTTCACCTCCTGCCCTTCTCCATGTGCTTTTGACACCTGAGGAATGGAACTTGCTTATTTGAACTTAATGCAGTCTCTGTGGAGTGCAAGTCATGAAATGTTCAAAGGGCAGCAGTCCAACAGTAGATGGCACAAGTTTGATAGGCTTCCACCTCTCAGGACCTTCCTCCCCAAAGATTCTTATTTTTTCTTTTTTAATTGCTAACAAGCTTATTTAAAATTATATTAATCAAGAGCAGAGGAGAAATATGTTAATCTCATGTAATCCTCATTCCTCTTTCTATAGCAGAGATGAGGGGAAGAACTCTGGCTGAATAATGGGTGCTTTAGACCAGGATTCAATTTGTAAATAAAACTTTTTCAGACTGGGAAATGTTTCAAAAGTTAAGTGTGTTCTCTTTGAAACCCGGCCTTCCTCTGCTTAACTGGTCAAGCTATAGGAGAGCAGTGCTGGTAACTCAGTGTTACAGCATTATAACTTAATTTAAGTTTAATTATAAGTCAATAAAAAGTTTTAACTGCTGCTTGGAAATCTAGATCTTGTGCCATTAAAGGTTGCTAATGGCTCTTAACTCTTCAATGACTTTTAACTCTTCAAAGAGGAAAAAAGATTGCTCTGTGCGAAAGTGTATTCAATATTCAAAATAAAATAAGGAAGAAATCTTTGTGTTATAGACAGCTGGGTATCATTTTCCATGAAAGCAATCCCTTGCTCAAATGCACCCAGGCACGTGGCTTAAATGCTGACCAGTGTATTCATTCTTGGGAGCATGGGACCTTTGAATTTAGATACAAACTCTGATTTGGATTGCTGATAATAGAATATGGTTTTGGTTAAACTCTATAATAAAATAAATGATACATACGGAAGAGAGAGGGAATGTCAAAACCAGTTCATGTGATGCACATTTTAAATGCAGGCAATCAAAACATATTTAAACTTTATAGGCACTTTTAACAGAGTTTTTTGTTGCCTCTCAATCTGAATTTATCTAAAAAGAATGTTTGAGAGAAATGTCTACATATCAATGTTTTCTGGAGTGTTTAACAACAGCTGTTGTGCTCAACAGGGAGCAGCATATTTTACTGTCCTTGTTTAATAGTGATCTCATTCAGGCCTGAGGTTTTTAAGTGCTCCTACATATATTAAATAAAATACTTAATATTAGCAAGATTACAGGCTACCTCTCTAAACACCTTTGGGAAGAGGGCTGGGTTAGTCAGTTGTGCCTCACGTAATGTATATCATTAAATGACTTCATGGAATCAGCCTTGTAAGGGAAGGGTGAGAGAGATCAGTTTAATTTTGCTGAATTATCCTCTTACAAAAGTTACAATAAGGAGAGGTGGAGTGGATCAAGAGCTGCTGTAAATCTGTGCTTGCTTTCAGGTGACTGGACTTGCAGCACTGCAGTTATAACTCTCAAGCTCATTTTTGCTCACAAAATCCATTTCAGCATGGTGGCTTCTCTGTTTCCATGTGAGAATTAAGAGCATTTCAGTGCCCTGCTGGTGTTTTCAGCCCTCTGGTGAATCTCGGTGTGCATTTCTGTGGTGTGATGTGCCTAACATACATCCCTATTGGTGTGTCTTCTCCTGTAGAAACCATGCAAACTGTGATCCTCCCTTCCTTCTCTCCCTCTGTTTTTTGTCTGATAACCTTGCAAATCTAGATTTTATTTTATTTTTTCTCCTTTTTCTGCCTGTGGATACTTTCTGAGGTGTGCACTTGGGAGCTTGGTGGGTTTGTGTCTCTGCAAATGATGCCTTCGCTTTTTGAGGGCCTGAGGGTAGCTCAATACTACAAGTCTCTCTAAATAAATGGAAATAAAATTGTACAAAATTAGTGCTAGATCTGGTATGTGCATGTAGGAAACATGCAGGTACATGTCTCAGCTGTATAAAAACAATGATGTTACCAAGAGTGCAAAGAATTATCACTGATGTTAAAAAGAGGGGCTTTCATGTGGTATGTTTCAATGTGCTCACTGTAATTCAGATTGTGGCCTTATTCAGAGTTTTACAGGTCCCCCTGACCCCACTGGCATCGCATTTTTAGATTTTCAGAGGACTGTTGAATTCTTGGTTTGTTTTTTTTTTTTTACTCTCTCTTCAAAGTGTGCTGGGCATGTTTATTTCAGTGCCCTCTTTTCATTTATTCCCAACATTGTATTTTTTTTATTTTACACACACACAGAGTATCTGCTAATTTCAATGCTTCAATACCTCACGTTTGTCATCTTGTAGCAGTAATTTGTTTTTCAGGGGTGAAAACAGAGCTGGAGAAAGACATGACACCCTGACACTGTCTGGTTTGATCCCTGCAGGGCTGTGTGATGGAAGGACATGCAGTCTGCTCAGACTGGAGGAGTGCCAGGAGCAGAACATCCTTTCCTTGTACCTCTTGGCAGAGGGAATAGTCACTCAGATAGCAGCCCTGGTTCAAACACTTGATTGGTTTTTTTTTTTGTTTGAGATGGAGTTTGTTTTGCATAATCACTGATATTATTTGAAATCTACCCACGACATCAAATATTATCAGCTCTTAGCTTCAAGGTCAGTACTTCTGCATTGCATGTATGAGCTTCAAAACAGCTTGGCTGGATTTTTGACTCCTGGCCTCTTGCTTTGTCTTGTGTTTACAGACAGAGGGTAAGATCTCTGGTCTGTAAAGCCTTCCCAAGCGAAATGAGCTAACTGCATCCCTGTAAAACTATAAAAATTCACTTGGCAAAGAATCTTCTGTCCAGGTCATTCAGAGGAGAGACTGCTTAGAATGTGTTGCCAGCCAGGCTGGGAATTCTTTGGGATGCTAAGCCTGCTTTACAGAGCCACAGGTGTTTGATATGTGGCCTCTGCCGTGGCAGGTCAGAGCCAGAGGGGTTTCTGAGTGTTCTGCTGCTGGGAATTATTGGCATAATCCCTACTTTTTAAACAGGGGGAATTTCCAGCCTCGTTGAGGTAGGGGATGTAGAAGATGGCTCTGGAAGAGCCTGGGGTGCCAAGGGTAGGATGAGAGGGAACTTGTGAGCATGGCTGAGTGCTTCTCTTGCCAGTGACACCTGGGAGTCCTTTGATGCCTTGGGAAGGTTGACCTGAAACAGAGACTGGACAGAGCCAGAGAATAAAGCAGGTATTTATTGAAAGGCCTCCAGGATCCACCTTGGGCAGGACAGGGCCTGACCAGGGCTACACCCAAGGTGGACCCAAAATGGTCACAAAATACTGACCTTCACTTTTGAACAGCACCAAGCCCTCACTGAAACAGAGAGTGCCATCTCCAGATTGATTCTCAATATATAATTCTCTGCTTCTCAGTTAATTAAATGTTGTTAATAAATCAATAGCCCCCTTGGATCCTAATGTGATTTTAGTCAAGTGAGCTGAACAGTTTTTTTTTTCCTTGCAGCAGTCACTTTCATTTTGATCTCTGCATTTTCACAGTGATGGGACTCCAAGTTGTTCAGGGCTTTTTGTTGGCTCTGTTTAGAGTTTTATACAGTGAACATCCCCAAAACAATCAGAAGATGCTAGATTTTGAAAGATAGACTTTTGAGCTTCTAGTGATAGGAAAACTTGCAGAGAATGGGGACAGTAGGTGTCTGCAAACAAATCCATTTTTTTCTCCATTTTGCTCTCAGGTGAAGAGATCTTTCTTTCAATTCAATTTCCTGAAGTCATAGAATGTCCTGAGTTGGAAGGGACCCACAAGGATCACCAAAGTCCAACTCCTGGCCTTGCACTGACATATTTTCTTAACTTTAAACTGCATTTTAGAATGAAAGAATTTATTCACAAAAATGTCTCCAACCCCCCCACCGGGGAATTTGAAAAGCTGAGTTTGCTGTGATGTTTTTTTTCCACACTATTTTTAACTTTTTCACTCTGAATTTTGGGTGCAGTCTGGCACTGCTGATGTAAACTAAAATTATGGCCCTATTCAGTTAAAAAGCTGTAAGTTTGTTTTAGGCTTGACTTAAATCACAAAGCCTATGCAGGGCTGCAGAAAGAATGGTTCTCCTTCATGTTTTCATAGGGATACTCCTTTATGTACATACACTGGCCTATCCAGTGATAAGAATGAATGTGCTCTTTGAGCTACACATAATAAGCAGAAATATCTCATTTATGGAAAGGAAAAGCCTGGGTTCCATGGACCTTCTATACTGAAGTGTAAAGTAATTAAGGAGCTGAAAACATTGTGAAAGAAGCTTTAAGAATGTAGGTGATTGATAATGGATAACTAGAAGAAAAAAAATGTAAATATAAGATGCCCAAGACTTCTCTTTTGATTGCACAGCCTGCAGTTGGGTTGTCTGTGCAGTTTGCCAGGGGTGCACACCCCCTCTGGTGTCCCTGACTGTGCCATGGTGCCACCTGCACTTAAAAAGAGCCTTGCATTGTCTAATTCGAGAGGAGGGGCAGTGCCCAAGCCTGTAGGGGGGTTTTAATTCCTGGTCCAAGCTGCTGCTTGTTTTTGGCTGTGGAACTTCTTGGTATGGGGTGTTTCAGTCACATTTAACAGGATTTAACTGTGCATTTCCCATCGTTCCCCATTTCCCCACATTCTCACCTCTTTGCTCAGTTACTCTTCCCTCCTCCATGCATTCTGCTTGGAAGTATTTTTGTGATTTGTTTCCATCCTTCCCTTTCCCCACACATTACTGCAGGCTGCCAACAAGCAGTGTGCTGCCAAATGAGCTAGCTGCAAAGGAAAGCATATGGAAAACCTTGTGGAAATGGGGGGAATAATCCATAGACCACAGCTCTAACAACAGTATTTACAACATGCACAGCCAGGAAGGAGCTGTTTTCACTGGGGAATGATCAGCTTTGGCTCTAGAGCTACGAATAAATGAAATTCTCTGAGCAGTGACCAGGCTCTGAGCATGCAGGGGTTCTGTTTTGCTGCTTTGCTCAGCTGAACTCAGCAAAATGCCTGCCCGAGGTTCACAAATGTGCAAGCTCAGTGCACTACACACTGAAGGAATTGGAAGAATTTCTAGATTCTTCTGAAATTGCAGCCCTCTCTAATTAACAGTGTGTTTCAGAAAATTGTCCTTGGAATAGTCAACTTGATATAAAATCCAGGTCCTCATGGCAAAAGCATTAAAAGACTTGTCCAAAGTACTTATTGCCACATTTACTTTTTTTTTTTTTTGAGGTGCAAAGTAAACACCTGGCTCATGGCAATCCCAGTTTTAGAAAGTCATGCATTCTGCAGGGTGTTTAAATCAAAATCAATCTCCTTGTCCTCAAACTTGGTGCGTTTCAGATTTATTTCCCCCTTCTCTCCTTCTTCAACTGACGTGGTCATTTACAGACACACAGAAAGTGATGAAAATGGGATTCATTGCAACTGAGTGTTAGCTGGGTTTTATTGATTTTTTTTTTCATCTTTGTCTGTTTGTTTTCCTTTGTTTCACTTTTGGATGGGAACAAAGATGCCCCTGATGTGACTTTTGCAAGATAGCTTCAAATATGTCTTTTCCACGACTGCATCAATATAAAGCCTTGCATGTAGTTTTCTATGCCTCTATTTTTTAATTAAACGTTGATAAACCAGAAATAGGATTTCCAAGGTTATCCTTAGCCATTAACCTTGTCTAAAAGTTTGGAAAATCTCTGGGAAACACTATTACAGGTACTCTGCAAGTTCAATTTACTGGAAAGGCTGAATGGTCATTGTTTTGCATAGGATCTATTAATATTTTTTTCTTCTTCTTCTGTTGATAAACAGATGGTAGAAAAAAGCCCCAATGTACAATGCCTTTTTAAAATTATTATTATAGTGGAGAGTGATGCAGCAGTGGTGGAGTCTATAATTCATCAATTGGTTGGTAATCAATAAACTTGTAGCTAAGTTTATCTAGATTTGCTCCACAAACTCCTAATTTTTCATGAAAGAAACATTTTAGTGCCTAAGATTTTTTTTTTTTTTTTTTTTTCCAATAAAGATCTACAGTAACTTTGCTATGCCTAGAGTGTTTTATTTCCTGCCCACAAGCGTTGGTTCAGCAATCAATTAGNTCTATCTTACGCTAGAAATTTGGGACCCTTCACCATCTTTCCTGTAGTTTGTGTAACACCCCTCTTTTACTTTGAAACTTGAATTTTAAAAGGACTTGTCTCTGAATTGACCAACTTAAAAGTCATTAAGGAATTAATGCTTTAGCAAAGGATATATTCAGAATGAAGCCCGCATAAATTTACACCTTAGTGCTCCTTTAGCCAGGATTTTGAATGAAAAGTAGTGCACTAAACAGAAGTGTAAATTATGAGGCTGCTCTTGAACTTCGTACCTGCAGGAACTCAGTTGATTGGGAGTGTGGGGAGTGGAAAAATGGTGTCAAAAGGGAACAGAAGAAAATGTCCAATGTGCCAGTGAGGATGAGAACCTGTACTTAGCAGCTCAAAAAAGAGACAGTTTTGACTGTCATTTCAGTGCAAAGTTTGGGCTTTGGAGATAGTTGAAAAAAATGGGTAAACCCCAGTTTTCCAAGAGAAAATGGAGAAGTGAAATTTAGCAGGCACTGAGAGTTCCGTGGAGCTCAGTGCTCTGGCTGTGTGTGTTTCCAGCCAACATCAATGGCCAAGACGTGGGAAATGAACTAATTGAATTTGCTGATGCCACAAAAACAAAAATTGAGGTCACTTCTGAGCAGCAGGTAAAATTCAGAACTGATTTAGATCTGCTGCTTAAGGGGCCCCAAAGAAAGCATATGAAGAAATTGCATGTCTACAAGTGGAATGCAATACACAATTGGCTTCAAAATGAATTCATGACTATGAATTAATGGGATTGAGCTCGAGTGGGAGAAAATTGAAAATGACTTTGAGGTAATAGCTCATGCAAGGTGCTGTCAGGCCATGTGACAGGATGCTGGTGCACCTTGGAATGTCAAAGAGAAGATCCCTTAGAATTTCTAGCATTTAAATAGAAGAGAATGAAATTCAAGAGAATGAGCAAAGCTTCAGCAGAGCAATGGTGAGTGCAATGCCATAGATAACCTTTTCTTTGCTGGAAAGACTCTGTGTTGCTGTTAGACAGTGAGGTGTTTAAGAACCTTAAGAATAAACAGCCCAGATATTAATGGGGGAGAAAAAAATCTCCTCAGGGGCATCCTAAGCTTGATTGTTTTGGGGGATATATTTTCTTTTTTTTTGTAGTAATGTGCTGTACCTTATAAAATTCACAAAATTTCCTGGATTGCTCATCACTGACTTTTCTCCATCAACGTAATCACCTTTGCCATTTAATTAATTGTCACGGTTACAAGTATTTTGCCCCAACTGCTTCAATCAGAAATACACATCAGAATATTGTTGTTTGAACAAGTAGAAGTTGTCCTCAGGTACTGGTGTAGTCCTGATGGCTTGTTCTAGGGTCAGAAATGCCCCAAGAAAATCTATTAATTAAACATTTATTTCTTATTTCCCTTTCTGTTTGCTTGTCCAGTGATATTTACTTTAATGCCTGCATGATCAGAGCAGATTCAAACTGCCCTTTTCACTTTCCTGTTCTTAGGGTAAATGAGAGATTAAATCTCCTTTCTATTCTGTTTCTTTGCACAAATCTGGTTTCTTTTGTGAAAATGAGTGGCTGGAACCTCAGGCACAGTTGCAGGTGAGGTTCAGTGTATTGTGAATTGTGGCAATTCCTTTTTCTGTCTCTGAGATAACCATGAGGTAGATAAATGAAATTTTGTCAACTGCCATAACTGCAACAGTTACAACACTCCTGGAAGAGACATGAAATGCTGTTTTGTGGCTCCTCAACCTGAGTTTGTTCCATTTGATGAGCTCCTGCTGTTTTGCTGAAGCTTGTGTTGGCATTGTGACCTTCTGTTGTGATGTGAAATATCCGTGATGGAACAGAAAATAATTCTGTCCCAGTCCTTGTGATCATCCTGCCTGCCTCGTGCAGTGCTCTCCCCATGTTGATCACACCTGCAGCTTTATCTCACAAAGCACTTCTTGTTTCAGTGCCCAGGTCACGTGGTAGTGCAAATATCAACAAATACTCTCTTTCCACCTCTCTTTCTGATGCTCACCTCTTCTCACTAGTCTGGTGTTCCTGTTCAGCCTGCAGGGTTTCTGACTTTCCTGTGTTCTGGGCAGATTTAGGGTCAGGCTCACCTAGGGTCACTGTCCCAAGGGCTCTGCAAGGACTAAGACACAGTTGCTGAGTGTCCTTTGTCATCATGTTGGAGAGGAGGAGGGTGCAGGTAAAATTCAAAAGTCACAAATCCCTAAGAAAGGAAGGAATTGACATCTATCATTGTTGCCCTGATCTTCAGTCTTCTAATTGTCTCTAGTTCTATTGGAGCTTTCTCACGATTTAAACATAAACAAATACTGATGTTTTTGTAAACAACATTCTTTCTAGGGGGAAGGACAGAGTAGATTGTTTTCATTCTTCCCTGTGCTGGACTGCTGGTTTGACCACTGGGGTCAGAGAGGTGTTCCTCTCATCTCCCAATCCTTGATCAAATTCCAAATCCTATTTAAACCCCAAATCATAATAAACTTCCTTTTCTTTTCCTCACTTCAACCTGATGGGTGAGTGTAATTCTTTTATGTCTCTAACAGTGACATATCATATCCTCTAAAATCTGCCAGCAATGCACTTTGTGAGCAGTCAGGCACTCTATCAAAGATTATATGATGCTGTGAAAGTTACTTGTAAATTTTCAGCATTGTTTATTTGTTTTTAGTTTTGTTTTGTTTTCCTGCATGGTGCTTGGGAAGCAAATCTTTCAATTGGAGCTTTTAGCAGCAGGAACATCACAGGCTGCACATCATGTTCCTCACACATCCAGATCCCTTTCATCTGAGCAGTTCAGGTTCAGATTTTGTATGCAGTGTTCACCTCTTATCACAGTGAATAGAATCAAGTGTTTGTGTTGCTGATGAACAGCTCAGGCATGTCTGTTTTGAAGTAAATCCTGTGAGATCAAAGACATCTAGAATAAGTAATAGGCTCTTAAACTATGGTAATTAATTAACCCTTTGGGATGTGGCAGGGCTGTCAGTGATTGCCTATGGCAAGCACAAATAATTGGAGCTGTTGCTCTGAAGTCTCAGAGTTGAACCTTGGTTCCAGTTGGTGGTTCAGGGTCTCCTCTTTAATATGCATCAGGATAATATATTATATTTCAGAAGCCTTTGCAGAATGTCCTTTCCAGTTCTTAATTGCTTGTTTTATTTGAACCCCAGCTATGGAAAGGGCTTCATCCCTATTTCCTGAAACTATCTTATGCTTCATCACTGTTTATATGATAGTTTTAGCCTTTAATTGAATTTTAAATGTCAGTGGCTCCACGTGACCTGATCTCCAAGATTGTGTTGCAATCTTTAAAGTGCAACCCAGTCTCACAGAAATGAGGGGAAATTCTAATTTAACAAACAGACAAGTGTCTTTTTTTCAGCTGGGAGCATGAAACTCAGTTATGTAGAGGAGGTAATCAAACTCTGAGCATATCACAGAAAAGCTCAGAGTTTTTGTCTGGTCTTTGCCAAAGGTATTTACTTCTTTATATGATGATTATTTTCTGTTTCCCCTCCAACTCCAAGTATTTCTCCTTAGATAGGCAAATCCAGAGTGGATTTCCATCTCCATGGTGAACAGTGTATAACTTAATCCAAGTTTGTATGTGCTACTTGATCAGAGCAGTTCATCAGCCATCTCTGATAGAGGATTTGTAAACTTTTAACTGTCTTGTCATGTTTTGTTAATTTTTCCTTTGGATATATGTCAGATTTGTCCATAATAAGGGAATGATAAGAGGGAAGGCCTCTCTTTGCAAGCCTGCCCCTCCTTCTCTCTGTTTATTTGCAGTGTTGGACTTGGCAAACTCTCCCTTGGAGCAATGAGGGAGAGCTGAGGCAGGGAATGTGAAGTGCCACGTATCAAACCAGAAACATCCCACCCCTTTAAAAGTAAAAAATTCCAATCCATCCAGGGGATGGAAAACAGGGTGGAAAACTGAGAGTGCAAGTTGCCATTGAGGGACTAAAGGCTTGACAAATGTTCCTGCTGTATCAATCCGTGGCACAGCCTGTTGATGATATAACAATCAATCTGCTTTGGTCTGAAATGGACTCTGAATGCAATTGTTTTACACATTCCTTTCAACTGCTGTAACCTCCATGATTTCAGGGAGTGCATTTTGTTGGCCTAGCAAGAGTGAGATGGGCACTGCAGGCAGCCCCTACCCTGCCCCAGGGCACAGGGAATAAGTGGATTTTCTGTTGATTTTCTTCGAGATAGGTTGTGGCTTTGAAATGGGCTGCTGGGACAGCAAAGTATGAGCATGCAATAACACTTCCACAGAGAAGAGTATTAACTTTTCCAGGAAGCTAAGAGCAGGCCTTTTTTTTTT
>VXBB01015569.1:111661-133047 GCA_013399915.1 Illadopsis cleaveri
TTTGCTGCAAAGACTTCAGCAATTTAGTCAATCAGGACGAAAACAAGACTTCAAAGTACCTGTGGGAATTTGAGGGGGAAAAGGAGGAGACAGAGGTTTGGACTAACTCAGGAACCTACCCTGAACTAATTTTCATTATTTGGTTTCCCCACAGTTTGTGGCTATTTCTGATGATGTTTTGAGTAAGAATTCTACACTGAAAGCATTCAGAAACTTCCCAAAATACAGTCTCCTTATTTTAAAAGGTCTCATTTAAAAGATCCAGTATTCTGAGCTTTTTTTCCTCGATGAATTTTGCCAACAAAATTCCAAATTCCAATCCTCTCAGGTTCAGTGCCTTGTATAGTAAAACATTCACACTTTCTCTCTCCACCACCCACTTACATGGTGACAGAACTACACCAACAAATTGCATCAAATCATGACAAGTCTACATCTGAATACAGATATAGACAAAATTATTTCAGGTTTGCAGTTTAATTATGCATTTGGGCCTCTCAGAGTGATTGCTGATGATGTTTTATGGCTGATAGTTTCTGCTTTGGGGTTTGTTGGTTAGCTGTGATGGGTTGAAAGGTGATTTGAGTGGCTTTGTTTGCTCCTCGATCAGATGGCTGCTCGACTACTGATGTGAAACCTGACTCTGAAATTAGCCTCCACAGGCTGGCACAGCAGATACAGATTTGTCACAGGGGCCAAAGGAGCTGATTTCTTACATTATTGCTTCAGGGGAGGCAGGAATTCTCATGGTTATGCAATTCTTCTCTGCTCTTGGTCAGAAAAAAAAGCATTGCTCAAATGCTGTGGTGAAGGAAACAGAAACTGGTGCTGGGATATGATGACATAGTGAAAACAGTGAAATTTTAATTAACAGCAGGGGCTGTACCAGCTTGAGTGATGAGTATGAATATGAGGCACATTTCTGTTGATCACAGCACATGGGCTTCCACTGAATTTTCAAGTGTGATTAAACAGGCTGAATTTAATAGGTAATGCATCACAGACTGTAATTTCTTACTGCCTGATATGGGCTGATCCTTTAATGCCCTGTCTGCACAGACGTATCAATGTGGGCAGTGTCCTAGGGGTCCTGAAACCAGAACAGGTGACAGGTGAGCCAGAGCTGCCAAGTTTTCCAACTATTCCTTGTCTCTTATTGTCCTAAAATCTTTTTGAGAAGGTGCCTGTATTCTTTGAAAGCATGGGAAAAATAAGGCTTAGTATAGAGGATTGGGAGATATATATATATATATATATAGATATATATAGATATATATATTTTTTTGTTTGTTTGTTTGTTTGTTTTTAATATAAGATCTGGTCTCTAATTCAAGCAGTTAACCATTGTGTCTTGCTGGTCCNAACGCTTTGGGTTCCACTTCATGGAACAAAAACATTGAGATGGTTTTGGTGCTAAGATTTCACCTGAATTTAAGGAGAGGCTGGGCAAATTCATAACAGAGAAATCCTTCAATATCAGTGAAAAGGGCCTGACCACAAATTGGTGGAGGAGTATTTTAATGAAATACCAATAATTCATTTTAATGAAATACCAATACATACCTGGCCTTTTTCTTAATTTTTTTAGGCTCTTTGGCTACTGTCAAAGCAAGCTGTTGGGAGTAAGTTTGACACACTGGTGCTGCTCTGTAATCCAGCAAGACTTCAGCCTGCTTGTTTTGTAGGTTTTATTAAAAATAGTGTGGTTTTGTAATCAGAAATTTTACATTGGGGAAAAAACCCTCACTCTTTAAGCGTGTCTATATTGATTTTGTTAGTGTGCTCTTTATGTTTCAGCTCGTTCCCTAATAATCACATTTTAATTTATTCCTTGTAGCTGGCATGTTGGCCATTTCCCAAAATAACCATTTTCAGTTGTCTCCAAATGCCCATAGATCAAACACATATTTTGCTACTGCCCTTAAGTTTCCCCCAGCCTAATAAATACAAGATAGTTTTGCAATCATGTTTTCTTTCAGTGGGAAAACAGAAAAAATCTGAAACAGGTTTGGGATTTCTTACTTTTAATGGGGTGAGCTGCTTTGTGGGGGTTTGTCCACAAAAATTAAAAAAAAGTAAATATATAAATTTCCCCTCAGTTCCACATCTCTTGAGTACCTATTCAATGTTGGCCCATGCAGGAAAATCAGAATGAATTATGCATAAATGTTTAAAAATCCCTATGAGGTGGTTGTGACCTATGTTTAGCCAGGCCCTTTGCTTTTTTAAGGTTTTCTGGTGGGCAGAAATCCAGCAATCTAAACATAAATCCAGCAATCTAAACATAAAAGCAAATTAAAAAGGTTGGTCACTTCCCCTAGGAACCCAGTTTGCTGAACGGAAGCGTCCCTGTGATCAAGGACGCCAGCATGTAACGTTTAAGTGGCAGATAAATGATGATAAAAATGGACTTTTATCATCAAGCAGGGGATTTTTCAGCTAAACCTCAGCATTTCCACTCAGCTTTATTGCATTGGGTCCTTTTAATGATGCCCTTCCCCTGCTCTCTTTCTATCTTTGTGACTGGAAGGAGCTTTGTTCCCTCTCTCCCCCAAGTCTGGCCCTAAGCATCGATCTCCTGTGGGTCAGGTGTCTGCATTTAGCTCTGGTAAAATCAAATATAAACCCCTTGGATGAAGATTTCGGAAATTTTGCTAAGTTAAGGAATCTCTGAAAGTTTCTAGCCAGATTGACAGGTGAGAAAATGGGCTGTGGTTTGGCTCTCTTGTGCTGAAATGTTGTGTTTTCCTGCAGTTTGCTGTGGAGATGGAAAGATTTATCACATAAATAATGCATTGATTTAGCCCAATTATTGCTGTATCATTTGCCTATGTGCTTAAGGAGTTGTAATTTACATATCCATTTTAAATAAAGCCTTTGAAAACAGCCATTAAGCTTTAGCATGAACAGTGGGGTGAGTTTATGTCAGAAGTTAGACTTTGTATCTTATAAAGTCTGACTAAATAACCTTAAATGAAAGAGGTCTTTCTCTTTCCTGGGAAGTGCACACTATAACTTCTATGCAGAGAATGGTAGAATCTGTTTTAACTTAAACTTGTGCTGCAAATTTTTGTCCAAAAATGATATTTAAAAATTTCTGCTTTAGTTACAAGCAAAGCAACCACCATTAGAAGGGAAAGTGTTGCACTGAACACTGTATATGGAATAATTTATTTTTTTCCCTCCACTTGATCTTGCAAAACCCAGCTTTGAATAAGAGACAACTGCATGACCCAAAACAAAATTAGACCATTTTAAATTTGAAGACAAGGAATCCTTTATCTTCATATTTCTATATTATAATTTCAATTTGTTATAAGTTTTGAAAAAAATTTTAGCCTTCTTTGGAAAGTCTGGAACTTTGCATGGGGCTTAGTTTAGACTTCTCTATTATAGTTACTCAAGCAAAGTAAAGGTGAATTAAAAATCAAGCCTGACATTCTAAATCTAAATTTTAGCATCAAAAGAAATAGTTTTATTTATTGCATTCAATAGAACAACATAAATTAGGGTTTCTGAAAAAAATCTTATTTTTCCTCAGATGTCAAAAAGCAAAGTGAGAGAGTGTCACCAAACTTCACAAATTTGTGTTTTTCTTCAGTAGAGTCTCCTACAGAGAGACAAACCAGAAAGGTAATGAAAAGTAATTTACTGAATTGTCCAAGTTGCCCTTCTCTGAGGAATTAAAATATTCTCCAACTTTCCCCATCTATTTCTATGATGCTATTTTAATTGCATGTCAGTGGCTTGGAAAAGGGTGGGTGACGAATTGCACCCACAGGAATGCTTGGCACATCATTTTTTTTGGGGCTTTCAATTTGATGCAGCTCACTTGAGGCAATAAAGATGACACCTCCAGAAAAGGAGTGTATTCCAGTCAACTTGATGTCACGATTATTAATCCCCAATCAATCCTAGGTCTTTCTGTGACAAACTAAATTTTAAAATAAATAAAATTTAAAAAGAGAAACAAGGCAAAAAAGCAGCACCCAAACGTTTGGTCTCCCCACTATTTTCTCACGCAGGTCAAGTATTTAAAGAGTACAGTGAACTTTCAAATGCTAAATAACCTTGCCAAAGATATTACAGGTAAAATTACAATTGATCTTTTATGAGAATTAAATACAAAAGAGTATATTTATTTGAGGGGGGTTTTTTAAGCAAGGGAGAATGAAATATCATGACTGAATTGGTAGGAATGATTATCTTGAAAACAGAGCAGTTGAAGAGTTGCAGTAAAGGATGAGGAAACCAGGATTTGTTTTTTGGTTTGTCCTCATGGTTCAATATATTTTCAAGTACACAAAGTTTAGCTATTGTTGTCCTTTCACAGATATATGTTTCAGTTTTGGTTTTTTTGGTTGGTTGGTTGGTTGGTTTTTTGGTTTTTTTTTGTTGGTTTTCTTTTGTTTGTTTTTTTGGTTTTTGTACCATGATTATCTATAACTTTATGGATATTAGCTCTATAGATATTAACTTTAGGCCTTTTTTTAACTTATTTTTTGCTAGGAGAAAAAATTGATACTTTTCCACGGAAAAAAATGTAGGAAAAAACCCCATTCTGGTCATCTAGCACTTCTGATTTCATCTGTTGAGTAATTAAAAAACATCTGGCAGTGATTATGGATGAGTTTAGGAAAAAAAAAAGGTGTATTTTCTTTAAACTGCTCTATACATCTCAAAATTTTAAACAGTGCTCATGAAGATAAAATCCCCAACACTGCTGACTCAAGGCTCTGCTATTTTACATAAACATCCAAACGTTTATTTGCTAATCTGTATCTGACCCCTTTTGTTGGCTGATCTTCATTTATGCACCTCTCCTTAGAGGGAAGACCAAGACAGGGAACTTTCACTTCTGGAATGACTGAAGCCCAGATCAGTCAATGATCCCATTGTTTTTTTAGGCAGAAACATTGGATGGTGCATTTCTTGGGCCATACATGTGTTGATAAGATTTCAAATCTGCTCATCTCACAAGTGCACAGCTACCTCAGCATTTACTGTTTTCCCCAGCAAGGCAGAACAAGTGGGATTGAAAATAATTTACCCACAAGTGACCCACAGCAGTCAGCTCTGAAGTACAGAAGAAATAAATAAATCCAACTCTCTACTTCCTGCTGAGGGTGGGTTAAAGGACTCTTGTTTTGTCCCCATGAAGAGTGATCTCAGGAGGGGTAATTGACCTTTCTGATTCCATTATTAGATATCTGGACAACCCTCAGTCTGATAAGCAAGCTCAAGACAGATTTTATTATTATTATTAATAATATTATTATTACACAGAAATGTGCTGAAAGGAAGAAAATCTTTCAGCTGGAATACAAGGATGCTATACTGATCCATGACTTCATTCCTGCTTGCCCAAAAAATCCTACAAAAATGTGAGATGTAAAGCCTGCTCTGGGAGTTTCAAACTCTGCCAGGTGCATTCACCTGCTGAGGGAGCCCTGGGTTTGCACATTGATTAGGTTATATATATTTTTTTCCCCCATAATCATACAACTTTGTGCTTTGGGTAAAGAAAAATAGCCAGGTTGAGACTGACAAATAGCAAGAAATACTTCTCATTTCTTGTCTGTAACAGGAATCCTCTTTGGTAGGGATCTGCTGTTTCTTCAGGGCTGTGCTGCTTGTTTAATGTTGTTGACTTGCAGCCACGTTATTGACGATAAACGAATTACATTCCAAAGCAAGGATTTGCTAGAAGATATTTTACAGGTCTTAAAAGCAGTGCTGTCAGGAAGGATGATCTGGAAAGGAAAATTGTCTTTCTCCAGCTTCAGTGGTGGGAGTTTGTGAGGACTGAGCCGTTTAGTGCAAGAAGACAAAGCAGGATGCAGAAATTGAGCTGTCATTTCCCATTACCGCAGTGGGAGAGATGACCTGAGTCCCTGTACAAAGATAATTTTGTTTCACTCTTACCCTTGGCAAGGTTGATGACTGAAAGTCAAGCTTGATTTTTAGGTCAATACAATGCAGGGGCATGTGCTCTGGAATTAAATGCACAAGACAAATGAGGCTGAAGAGGAGGGAAGGAAGGAGAAAACCAGAAACCCTCTCACCCACTTTTGTCTTTTATTGCTGGTTTCTTCTCTCTCTGTACTTTGTTAAGCTTAAGTAGCTGTAAATACAAAAACAACAACAACAGCATGGAAAAAAACCTCCATCCAAGACCGAAACCAACACCAAACTCTCCTAAAACAAACAAAAAGTCACCCCTTCCCTCCCCACAGCCTGGCAAAGGCTTTGCCAGGTTGTCAGGTAAAGAAAAAAACAAATCCAGTGATTCATAACAATGAGGATGCTCCTTTGATTGTTGCTTTTGGAAATGGAAAAAAATGGCCTGACTTTTCTCCAGCTGCTGCTAGATATTAAGCTGTCAGCCTTCCAGTGTTCATTCAGCCCAGGTTTTCAGCCAGGCACAGAATGTCACAGCTCAGTGATGATCGATCCTCCATACCACGAGGGCTTGGAGCAGGTGACACCTTTCACAGCAAATGAGGAGGGTCTCAGTCTGACCTTCCTTTATGGGTCTGTTCCCTCCTGTGGAGGCACTTCTCGTTAACAGGGTGAGCTCAGAATCAGATCAGACACTTCTGTTTAGAGGATAATGATAGCACTTTGGCAACTCTTTTTGCTTTTTCTTTTGTTGTGTCTGCTTTTTAATAAAAACAGGAAATTAACACTCCTGCATTCCTTAATCCTCTTTAGGTTTAATTCATTCCTCACTGGGAAATCCACTTTATTGGAGGTGATTATGATCGAATTCCTACAGGGCACTGTTTGTCCTTTCTTGCTCGTGCCTTGTAGAACACTTAGGGCAAGGATTCACACAGCAGCTCTCTCATACAAATCTTTACTGATTAAATTCTTGCACTTGCTCAGATTCTCCTTATGACACCAAGAGTTAAATATACACCAGAATAATCTTCTGATTATACCAAATATTAGTCCCAGATACCCTGGCAGGGAAGCAACTTTTAGAGGTGATTCCTGTTTTAAAGAATTCATGTCCTAATTCTGACTTGTGCACTGGTATTTCTCCCTATAAATCTAGGAGAAAAGTGACCCAATAGTGAATTCTGTGGGCACAGAGCCCAGGAAGAGTCTGATTTAGGGTAACATTTGATCACTTGAATTTGGAAGAAAAAGATGGGGAAAAAGGTGGGGAAAACCAGAGTAGGTCCTCATGAAGGAGGAAGCTGTGGGAGTCAAAGCTTATCTGTTCATATCTGTTGAAAAATGCTTCAGAGATAAATAGGGCCAATTTTTATGACTGCCTGTATGGAATTTTATCTTGATCTTTCCAGCCCTCTGCCTGTCCTTATTGGGAGCTCCACACAATCCTCAATTTTCTTTCACCATGCCAATGCTGTATTACACTTCAGTGATGTATTACTCTTGTCCTGTGCAGGTCTTAAAACAATTTTCCCCTCCCTGTATGAATCCTCACTTGTATTGTTTTATTCCATAAAGGCTTTTACTTAACAGCAGAAAAGGGCTGTGTAATCTCTCCACTCTCTAGCATAAATATACACATATATATATACGTATATATGCTTGGTTTTTTCCTGTTAATTTTTATAACAAATCCATTCTTTGCATATCAGCTTGTAAATTGATAACAGCAATGTCTTTGAAAATAAAAGCAAGGAGATATTAATTTCTGCTAAATATTCTACCTAATCTTGCAGACAAGGTGATTTTTTTTCTGTCATTAGAATGCCTCTGTCTGATCTTCAGAATGATTAAAACAATTGTCATCTAAATACTTTCCTAATTTAATCATATTCCTTGTGAGGGGCATGAGAGGATGAGGGTTGTTTTTTTTTTTCTTTTAATTTTATTCTACTTAACAATTTCTTTAACTTCTATGAGGAACAAATTGAGTTATGAGCAGTGTAGCCTTCAGCCAGTATGTGAATGATGTTATCAGATTGGACTGAACTGCTTATTTCATTGTCTAGATAAATGTGTGGCTGGCATTGGGACCTAATGGGAGGGATAGCACACAAAATGCTGTCTGCTTAGTGCCTGTGAATGCATTTCTTTCTGTTAAGACAAACAGGTCACAAAATTGCTGCAACTTTATTTTTTTAATAGTAGGCAACCACTACTTTTGTAATTGAGGCCATAAAAAGCAGATATTTTTAAAACCCAGGGATTTTGAGGTTGGTGACTGGAATATCTGTGAATAACAATGGGTGATAATTTATTGATGGTGAAGTGGTTTGACAAATTTGACAAGAATATAAAAATACAGCCTCTGGATTACTTTTTGTGGTGTATTTTTTTTTTTTCCTTGGTGGTGGTGGGTTTTTGGTGGCTTTTGTTTGTTTGTTTGGGTTGTTTTTGAAAATGAATGATTGTTACATATTTATAGCAGTAACCTCTGTGGAGTTTGGGGTGGAAAAAGGCTCCTTTGATGGTCTGTTCATGCACAACCATAGGTTTTTTTTTAACTCCAAGGTAACTTAAAGGGGAGACTGAACAACTTAGCATTGATTAAGCATTATCAGAAGTTTTCCATGGACTGTGAAGGAACCAGTATTTCACACACAAAGTTTAACAAAAGTTCTAAAACATTCAAACTTTGTCCTAAGGCATAGCGATCTCTCTTTAATGACAAAAATCTTCATTAACACAGAATGAAGGTAGGAACTTCCTTCTCCCAGCCCTTCCAGAACTTCAGCTTGAGGAAATTCAATGACCTGACAAGTCTGCAGCCTTAGTCTCCAGCTGAATCAAAAACTGATTTTGATTAAATTGGGTGTGTGAGGTGCATCTGCATTGCGTGAATGAGAGATTAGGTGGCTCCAAGGGTTAATTGTGCAAAGGTTGTTCTTTGAGGTGACCAGACTGTCAGGTGATGGAGACTGCTTGGAGTGTGATCAAAAGTTTTGTGAGTACCCTGAGAGCACGTTTTCCTGCAGCGTCGTGTTGGGTGGTAAAGTTCAGGTGCAATTAGGCTGGTTTGTAAGATCAGGGATGTGTGTATTTGGAATGGAGGACCAAAAATATTAGAGGTTAAAGTTGCCTTAGTTGTGAAATTTGTGAACCTTTTGTAAAGTCAGGGTAAGACTAAATAATTACTGATTGCTGTGGTTTCAGATAACCACGTGTATGTGACCATATATTCACTGGGACATTGCTCAGAGCCACGCTGCACTTTGATCTGGGACAGCTGGAGCAGTTAACTCAGAAATCAACTGTGAATATCAGTCTTATCCATCTGAGGCATAACCAAGACCTCTGGCTGAATTTAGTCCTGTTTCCTTTATTTCGTTTCAATTTCTTGCAGGCTTGCAGTCGGATTATTATGTACAAGTAGAGAACATTTCTGATTTCCCCCTTCCTATTGCTATTGTGAAAGTTAAAAACAGAGATTATGGTCATGCACTGAATGGTAGTTGTAGGAGTAAGAAATTCTCAGATACACCCTGCATTCAAAGTGTGGCTCTTTGAATACATGGTCATTCCTGTAGGTGTAAGTGTGAGGGAAAAACACTTTGTCCCCCACCATCAGCCATACAACTCACACAACATTTTCAGCTTCAGTCATTTTTCAGTAGGAGTGAACTCTTAACAGGCTGGAAATTGCTTTTATGTGGAAAGGCTCCTTGCTGACTGAAATGTGCCTGTTTGCAGTAAAAGGACACAGACTTGCAGCTGCTCTTTCCAAGTTTCCAGCCAAACCAAGCAAAGCTCCACAAGGAACTCATCTGTGTGTTGGGGAGCTCAGTTTCACACACCCCTCTTCTAAAGGCTTCTGTTCCTCAGGTCTCTGGTTACAACAAGAAAAAGGGTATTTCTCTCACTGTGGCCCAGACCCAGATTGGTTATGGGGCACTGGGGCAGAGAACACCCCACAGACAGGATCCCACTGGACCCTAAACATTAACTTTGGATTTGCCAGGTGGTGCCTGCTGGTAGTTTTATAGTGGGCTGCTCTCCTGTGGGACTGTCTGCTGTGGTTAATAAAAAAGTGAAAAAAGACAGCCTGTTCTCTTCTTCATACCCTTTTCTGCAGCTTTTTGGTTATCCAAACAGCTGGGAAACAACTTGCAGGGCTGTGTGGGGGAGGATGAGCAGTTACCAGTGATCAGAGAATGAAGAAATCTGGTCCTGAAGGTCCTGACCACGAACAAGACAGAAATAGCAGATCCTGGCAGGTTAGGAGGGAAGGTCAGGAAGAAGCAAAACCTTCAGGTAGAAAGAATTGTTGACCTGAGACATGTGTGCCCTCCTCTGCCCCCCACCAAATTCTTCCACAGCAATACTTGGAAAATTTCTTCAATTCTGCTTGCAGCTATTCTGAAAGAATCATGATTTTTTTGGTTTCACCAGGTGCAGTTCAGTCATCTCAGTGAAGTAAGGAGCCTTGTTCAATTATCAGCTGTTTGCATTTAAAAAGCTGTGCTTATTGGGAATTAGGGATACTGACAAACAAAAATGGTGTGGAAAAGGCTGTGCCTTCCACAGCAACAAACTTAAAACGACTCAAGGCCTTGTGCCATTATTTTGGTTGAGGAAAACTACACAGAACTTTTTTATAGCCAATGTCTCTGACAGTGATTATATATCCTCAGCTTCTGTGTATAACTTGTAACTGGGTGAGTGAGTGAGAGGCACAGTTGTGCTTCTAGAATGACTTAGAAACCTGGCTGAGAGCACTTATGGATTAAGAGTGCAAGATTTGAGTGAGACTGTGGTTTGTGTGTCTTTGAAATT
This sequence comes from Illadopsis cleaveri, assembly GCA_013399915.1. Taxonomy (NCBI): domain Eukaryota; kingdom Metazoa; phylum Chordata; class Aves; order Passeriformes; family Timaliidae; genus Illadopsis; species Illadopsis cleaveri. The sequence continues at coordinate 122,396 of VXBB01015569.1, forward strand.
TAGTATTAGGTACCCTGTAATAGTACCACAACTATTAACCTACACAGGGAGGGTCAGTTAACTTCTGAATTTTTTATTTCTTCCTGTTTGCTTTCCTGGAACTTTAAGCTGAGTCTGTCATCAGGCTGAAAATGTGAGCCAGACTCTTTCATTAGATCACGTGTTGGTGCTATAATTTTCTTTTTTTTATATATATATCTCTATATATATGAGAGGCAGCTTGGAAATCTGACAGTTCCTCTTAATAGAGCTGTTCCTCCCAAAATCCTTTGGATTAAATCTAGAAAACTGATACTTGCTGAAAGCTTAAGAAAAGGTTATAGTAAGGAAATTGTTTTATGTGCACAACCTCAAGCTTTTCTCCTGTCTTAAGGGGGAATGTAAAGAAAAAAAATCAACATTCCACAGCCAATATATCCTTGTTTGGGCTGAGAAATTGAGAAAGATACTTTCTCAGCTTTGAAGTGAGCAGGATAATTTGTCTGTTTCTTTCTATAACTCTTCCTATCCATTTCCTGCCTCTGTCTAACCAAAAAGGCTGTCTGGGACTGTGTGACCCTTAGGTGTAAGAAGACCAGATTATCAAAAGACTCCAAATAGCAAAAATAAACAATGCCTAAGCCCCAGGACCGAGGCTTTCCTCTTCAAGTAGAATACTAACACTGGCTATTGCTCACAACATGTTACCTGGAGCACTGCAAGCCCCACACCTGCAGGCTGTGCCTGGAGCCCTGATGCCTTGGGAAGGCTGACCTGAAACAGAGACTGGACAGAGCTGGAGAATAAAGCAGGTATCTATTGAAAGGCCTCCAGGACACACCTTGGGCAGGACAGGGTCTGACCAGGGCTACACCCAAGATGAACCCAAAATGGTCACAAAATGGACAATCGGGCACGAGGTCTTACGCTTTTATAAGTTTTGGTTTATTTGCATATTGGAGTTTAATTGTCCAATTACAGCTTCAGGTTGTGAGGTCCCATCCTTCTTGTTTCTCCCTTCAGCCACCCTTGTTTGTGCTGTTGGGCCTGAAAGTTGTTCTTGGTGTTCAGCAGGAAAAGGATTTGTTTTGTGTCCCTGCTCTGTGAAGAGCTGAGTGACACTGAATGTGAGCTCAGAACTGCACCCCTGGGCAGAACAGAATCTGAAATACATGCAAGCTAAAACTTAAGGCATCACCCCCAGTGGAAGGATGGCAATGCCAGCTGCTCCTGAAGGAAGGGAAATCACCCTTCAGCCTCTGACAGCTCAGTGGTGTTGGCCAACAGCCCCCAAAAAACTGGTAGAAGCAAATTTTTGTGCACCAAAGCTATGCTGTTAGCAGACTCTTGTTTAGAAGATATTCTCTCTTTTGGTTAACCCAGAATTAATCTCTATAATTTTGAGCATCATTTACAAACTCTGGTATCCAGATAAAACCCTTACTTTTAAAGCTGGCAAATCATATCAGCTTCCTGAAATGGTTTTTGAAGCCATCCCAAACTCTACTGTGCATTATCAAATCCATTTTAATTAAAGCTCAGTTTCAGCTGATAGCCTCAAGCCTTAAGCTCCATAACTCAATTCTTCTCTCAACCATGTTGAACAGACTCATGCTGAATTTTGAGCTTAATATAAATCTGCACAGAGATTTTTTCTGAAGGTGCTCAGAGGGTGTTTCTTTGCAGTACTTCTTATCAGGTACAATTTAAAAGTTGAAGGAATCTCATGCTCTTACATGGCTGAAACAACTTTGCTAAAACAAGTATACTCTGATATCCATAATGATTTGTGTCCCCATCAATATTACACTTCTCCATAGGGGAAAACCCCATAATCCTCTGTCAGGGAAGGGTTGAGGACGAGTTACTCCTTATTGTCAATAAGTAGTGGAATAATCTTTTCCAGAAACACAAAGGGAAAGGGCATTTTGGACAAGCTAGCCTAGATTTACCAAGGACACGTCTTGCCTGACTAGCTTCATTTCCTCTCTAATGAGATGGGTGGTGTCCTGACAAGGGGAGAACAACGTGTGTTGTTTCTCTTGCCTTTAGCAGGGTCTTGGGCAGGATTTCCCACCTTTGGTGGGATGTGGATTTGACAAGTGGATGGAAATTGTCTGGACACTTCAGAGGTTGTGATCAATGACAAAACCTGATGGCTGATCACTGGTGTCAGCTCCCAGAGGTGGATTCTGATGTCAATTCTGTGTGAAGTCTCCATCACCAGCCTGAATGATGGGCTAGAGACATACTCACAGAAAATTCACTGTATGAATTCATGGTGGGAAATGAATTTAGAGTGCTGGAGAGGGCAGGCTGATGCTCAGAGGGAACTGGAGATGTTGGAGAAAAGGGATGGACTGCAGGACATCAGCACAGGGAAGTGCCAGGTCCAGTCCCTGGGCTGGGATCACCCTGCAGGGCAACATCTAGTGGACAGAGAAACATCTTTGGAGAATAGGACACAGGGGCTCTGGGCATAACAAATTTATCTGAATCTTCAGAGTTCTGACTCCACTGTTAACCTTCTCAAACTCAAGCATAGTAATAACAATATATCCTTAAACTTCAGCCTCTCTCTAAATAAGCACATGGTCGGGATGGCAGCTGGTGAAATAACCGTGCATCAGTCCTTTGGCCTGTGGAATGGAAGGAGTTATATGTTGGAAATAAATGTACCTGCACAGCCTGTTTCTGCTGAGATTACTCACACACCAGTTACTGTGCTGATTCATTCTGGAATTATTTTCAGAATGCCAGAACTGAGGAAAAAAATTGGGTTTTCTTCTGTAAGTAGAAGAAGTTGTAAACTGATGGGAACTCTTTTTTAAGTTGTTTTTACAGAATACATTTAGGGACTAAGTCTGCTCAGCAACTAAAAAGCCTCTCACAAATGCAGTTCTGTCTTTTAGCAGCTTAAGAATGGTAAAATTCAATATGTGCTGGTTAATTCCTATTAAAATCTCTTAGCAGTTGTGAGCTGTTACGTCATTAGATAAAAAAATACCTTAAACCTGAATTTATGTAAGGTTTTTACCCGGTCATAAACATGTCCTGTCATAAACATGTACCTTCTATGAATATTTTTAATATTTACGTTGTTTATTGTTAAACTACTCTTTTTCAATTAAAAGTTATTCTACTTAGAATGTGTGGAAATAGTTTTAAGGAAAGCAGGTGAAGTTTTGAAAGATCACATTCACATTTAGATATGTTTTGCCAATCCAACTGATTATGGTGGTTTGAAAGAGGGCCCTGGCTAGATTAATCCCTTGTAGTGCTTTCCTAAGGTCGATGGAGTTGCAGGACGAAGGGGTAATTCTACAAATTTTATATTGCTGTTAATCAAAGGCCTGGCAGAGTCAGGATTTCAGCATTAGTGACTAAAAATTCCCTGTAAACCCAGAGGAGGTCAACCCACAAATCTGCAGCCCTGTTGTCCAGTCTGTAATGACAACCTCTGTCACCTGTGGCTTCTCCCCTTGGCTCTGGCCAAAAAAAAGCATCCTGGCTTTCTCCTTTCACTGAGCTGTGCCAGGATGTGCTCATTTTGTCAAGCAGAATTCTCAGTTCTGATAACTGGGTGGAAACATGGCACAGGAGAGGGCTGGTTAATCTTTCAGGGGTGTCTGTAAAAGTTTGTTTAGTTTTCCCTGTCTGAAGTTGAAAACAGATTTCAGTATTTTGAATTCTGAGGGACAGGTACAGGGAGCCTGGGCACTGGAACTAATCCTTTCTGACAAGCCTCTCTTTCCTCTCTTGTATGGAAAGACTTTCACAAAAAACTGGATACAGCCTGAAATCTCCATTTGATTCCATTTGATATAAACCCTTGACAATATTTGGTAATAAAGGTTGCCTTGCTAGAAAAGCATCACATGCTCTCCAACAAGCAGCACAAGCAAGTTGGGATCTTTAAGCAATGATTTTGTGCTGTGTGGAAATGTACAGTTGTTCTCTGGAAACCTGATCAACGAGACTTGAATTGTTTGGCAGAAGTGGGTTTTTTTCTTCCACAATATGTATTTTTTAAAAAAAAATTATTCATCTCAGTGAAAGTAAAGGTACTAAAGGGAAAGGCATTGTAAGTGTGTGAACAGGAGGGAAACCACACAGTCTGTTGCATCATCCCCAGCTGTACTCAGTGACCAAGATAATTTTTCTTTTTTTTTTTCTCTCCAGTTAAAAAAGTATCTCTCCCCCAGCAGTAGCTAAAATTCAGTTATCCTGAATAACACCTGTGTTTCCCACATGAGCTCTATCCAACACTTGGGGAAGGCTGAGATGCATCTCTGAGTACAGCCCCAGCAGTTAACAGCTCTATTTTCTACATAAATATGCAATTTTTACACTATATATTCCTATATTTTCTCCCTGTCCTTTCTATTCAGGTACTTATAAACATGTTTTTTAACTTGCTTCTGACAGCAAGTAAGGACAATCTGCTAACTATTTCACTTTATTTTTCTTGCACCAGGACACCTTTGTTTGAAATGTTGCTGAAANCACTACTCTGGTAGGATGAAAATTAATGTTAGAGTTGAATAAATAAAACCCAGTTTGCTATGTATTCTTATCAGGTTATGACACTCTTCCTAAACAACTGCCACTTTGATATTTGTGGAGAGAAATGAGCTGATTCGTACAAGTCTGACCATATTTTTTTTTTTTTTAATCTAAAACCTTCCACATCTGAATTTTCTCTAGCTCAGTGATAGCACTTAATAATTTGTGTGCATTTACAGCCTTTTAAAACGTTTTTGTTTTTTTTCCCCAAGCTTCTTTCAGCATCCTTCATCCCTACAGAGGCTTGTCTATTTCTCAGTAGGAGCAGTGGAATATTGAGTGGCAGCATGTGCTGCATCAGGGTCACTCTCCAGCACTGATCAGCCAAGCCCAGCTAGACCTGTCTCCATTTCCTTGAAATTAATTGTTTTAAGGCCAAAAGTTTGAATAATTTTCACGGAGCAATGTGAATTATAGAAGAGGCAAATAAGCCCATTGCTTTGCCAAGTATGATTTATTTTCATATTTGTGGCTCTTAATGGTTTTTGTAAATTTCAATTTGTGTTAGATAATTTATATCAGCTTCAATTTACATCAAATTTGCAAGTACATGGGTGTCTCTTTATGGTTAAGGGAATTAATAATCTGAAATTACCAGGCACCCATATTAATCAAATGCCTTATTACAAGTGGAATGACTCTTATTATCATACATACGAGATAAAAGAAATGCTAATTGCCTTGGTTTGGAGCAATTATTCAGGAGTTATCTAGACAATGACAGTGTAGGCACTATTACAGCTTCTTTATCTTTCAAGTAATGACGCTCACAGAAGTTCCCCTGCTTGTCTAAGGTGGGGTAACTCCAGTTACTCGTGTGGTAGAAATATTTTACTAATTTTAGAAATGTCTGTGTGTATTTGCATGCACGTAATATAGGGTGCTATGAGTTTCTATAACCTACAACCCCCAATTTTTTTATGTAATATCTTGAGCCGTTAATACAAAATGTTCCTAGTTAGATGGTAAATCAAGACTTAATTAATGTGGTTTTTCTGTCTTCACCTTTATTTTTGCGTTTCTAAGACAGGAGCACTTTTCTCTAGTATTTCTCCTTTTCCATTAGCAATGGTATACTACTGAAAAATAACAAATTATAGTTCAAATGAGCCTACTGTATGTTTACTCCTCTGTATTAATGTTGTATTAATCCCACACACACTGTGATTACTGCTTGCTTGATTTTGTTGCTTTTGAACAACCACACCTGGTTCTTGCACAGTTCTTCTAAAACCAGAAAAACCCAATGTTCTATAAAAGATTCTGGTAAAGCAATAAAAGTGACCGTTTTCTCTGTTAAAACCAGCTAATAATGGAACCATTTGCAGTGGTTTGCTGCATCAGGTGGATAAGTCATAATGGAAGTTCTTTCAGTGTCTGTAGTTATAAAATGCATGTATGGCTGTATTATGCGTGCAAAGCACTGACAAAATACTGTTGACAAATCCAAAATGCAATGAAGTCGTTCTCTTCTTAGTTAACCCCTTTTTTTTTCCTACAAAAATGGGAAAATTTTCTATTGTTTTCTCTCTTTTTTTTCCTTAAATGTAGGGAGAAAAAAAGAAAGGCAACAAAGGGGTTACTCAAAATGCGCAATTCATTTCTTCCACCAAAAATATAACATTCTTTTTTCAAAAATACAACTAGTAATTTTGATTAGTCCAGACAATAAATGTGATTGTAAGTGGCTGTCTGAAGAACAATCATGTTTTATTCTGCAATTTCACACTGTCAAAAAGACATTTTAATAAATTTTCTGCTATTATCATCTAATTTTTCCTAACATACTTAAAAAAAAGTTTGGACATAAAATGATGAATCTGTGTATTGAATAGATAACTCAAATACCCAGTAGTTTGAAAGCTTCTGATATTTGAATGTGGGCTTTTGTCTTTACTACTGCCTCGTCCATGGAAGAATGAACCAATTGAGGAATCCTGAAACAGTAACATCACTCTCTTTTCTAACATTAACCAGAACTCTCAGGCCAAGATGGCAAAAGAAAATATTGATGTTTGTTCTATTCACTTGTTTTAGAAATACTTTGGTTTAATAATTTTTTCAGCCCAAAATTCAAAGTTTCTAAAAGGCTGAATTACAGGTTTTGATAATGTAATAATGTAAGAAATCCACATTTTGGAACATTTCTCCCTCCTCTTCCACTTTTATTCAACATTTGATGTAAAGCTCTTCTTGCATTTTGGAGCTCAGTCCGTGGTTCACTCTGTCCCTCATTCTGTGTCTGGCTCTTCATTAAAGCTCCTGTCTTGTTTCAGCCAAAGTTTTTCTTGCCAAGATCACTTGCTAGGAGTGGTCTTGTAAAGTTTTCATGTCTTTTAAAACACACCTTTCATTTTCAAACTGGCAGGGATGAATTATTTCTCCTGTGTGCCCATGAAATTGCTGTTGCTATTGCTGAGAGACCTATGAGGGCTCTTCTCTGCCAGCAGAGCTGTGTAAGGTTTGGAGCCCAAAATGGCCCTGGACCCTTTGGAGCATTCCAGTCCAGAGCTGACCCAGAAAATCCAGTGAAACTCAAAGTTTAGACATTTTTTCTTTCCCACAGTGAATGTAACTTGATAAAGATTTAAGATTTACACAAACTTGCTCACTAACTGCTTTCAGTTTTCCATGTATGCACTCTTAGTCTGTAGGAAAACATCCTCATTTAAGAGCAGGTTAGGATAGGGGGTATATGCTCGTGAAAAATTGAAGTTGAAATTATGTATATCCACTTGCTGAATTTTGTTAAGAGTGTGGATACTGATGGATTCAAATCACAGAATAGTCCCTAAACCTCTCAGCTGTCTCTAATGCCCTTCATTTTCCTGCATTTGAAGGGGATAGACTGCAAATGATTTCCATACTTTGTATTTCCTTGCACCTGTATAAATCAAACATCCAGAGCTGCTTTTTCTTTCCTCACAGGTCAGAGAGAATATCATCCCCAGAATCTGTGAAATATTTTTTAAACACAAAAATAACCCTTCAAATCTTTGACTTTCTGTTTCTGGCCTACTAAAACAGCTGTTGATTTGATTTAGAAAAGAATTTTTATTAAAGGAACCACTATCAATAAAAGCCTTGATGGGAAGAGGGAGGGAGAAATCTGAAATTGGTTTGTGCCCTACCAGCAGTGATGCATTAGCCAGTAATGCCTGGTGATAGACCCAGAGTGCCAAAATGTCACCTCTGCTTGAGGGGTGCCTGCATAGGCCATGCCTCACCTGACAGAAGGGATTTGGTGTTTAATTTAAAGCTCTGCTCCAGCAGCAGCAAAGGGTGCTTTAATACTGTTACTGAGAGAGCACTGAGCATCCAGCTCAATAAAATAGATTTTTCCCCCCTCCATTTTACAAATAAGATGAGAAAGGAGATAATGTGTCATTTGCAGCTTTTGTGAATTGAATATCTGACCCAGCAAACGTTGGCTCTGCATTTTGCTTGTTAAACGAAATGGGAGAGACTGAGAATTTTCATTAATTTAAAAATTCTTCCAAAAGTGTTGATGGTGCAAAATGAGTCCAAGCGATTCTGAAGTTTTAAAGCTCTTTTCCTCTGCCAAGCATTGCTGATAATGACAGAACACAAGGTATTTTCAGCCAGTCATTCTTCTGATGCAACAGGAGGGAATGATTTCATAGTGGAGGATAATGAGGAAAGAATGAAGGATTTCAGATCTGAAACCTTCTGTTTGTGTGAGAAGAAAGCTGATGCTGTCCCTTAACTGAGTGTGATGTTTGCAGTTATATTTTGACTACTACCGTACTACTGCAGGTTACACCTCCAACACTATCAAAGTTTAGTAAAGATTATTTTCTACTGACATCAATGTGAATTGATGCAGTTCATCAGGCAGAGAAGAGCTCTAAATCAAGAGCAAAGCACACAGAGTATTATTTTGGTGTCACATTGACACATATTATATATGTATGAAAAAGCTGTCTTATAAAATGTCTATCTCATCATGCAAGACCATGTGAAAATTCCAACCCTGCCTAAGATTTAGCACTATTATTTAAAANGGCTGTCTTACAAAATGTCTATCCCATTATGCAAGAACGGGAAAATTCCAACCCTACCTAAGATTTAGCACTATTATTTAAAACTGGTTTTGGACAATTTGATTACAGATTATAACTTCTCTTCACATACTGTATAAATTATGTGCAGCCCTTAATTTTATGGTATTTTTGTAAATTTAGAAGAGGGTAAGATTTAAGATATGGTAATATATACGGATATGATCTGATAGGATGATTTATTTATAAGCAAAAGGGGTATCCCTCTTTGGAAGGCATTCACATTTATGTGCTCCATGGCGACTAACTTGGACCAAAGACCTTTTCTATGGAGAGTTTCTCCCTCCCCATCCAGGGTTCATAATCACAGAAAATTACTGTCAGATTCTGTGAAGTCCTCTTGGAGATGAAAAGTAAAAGACTTCTCACCTTCAGGGAAACACAAAATATTCAAGTTTTCACACCTTTTATAAACTCCTTTGTGTCAGGAACTGCAAAAACATATTTGTCTGTTTGTTCAGAAAGCCTTTCTTTCTCCAGGCAGTGTCTTGTGTATTTGTGCAGGTTTTGTGATGTGATAACAGAAGTTGCAGCAGCACAGAATAAAAAGTATGACTGAATATAGGGGCGGATACTTTATAGAGGCCTTGTTTTCTCATTGTTTAATTCTTTTGTCTACCAGCCTTATATTTAAGCAGGGCATATTTTTAGGAGCATGAGTGGATTTAGATTTCTAATCCTATGTATGAGTCTGTCGTGATTCTATTTACATTTTCATTGCCTTTTGTAATTTTTTCCTTCTTTTGTGCAAACACATATATGCATGTATATCTTTTTTTGTTCCTCATTTTGCTTGACATTAATACTAGTATTGTAAAAAGCTTGGGAAAGATCTTTTGCTTAGTTTTTTCAACTCTTGCATTCCAAATACAAAGGCAGTTAAAGATTTGCAGAAGTCAGGAGTAGGTAGAGATGGGGACCTGAACATTTTCTGCAGGACATAATCCTGTGGTCCTTGTGGCCTCAGCACAGGTCCTTCTGGTGACCACGATTTGGAAACCAGGAGTAGAAGGCTTTAATTGATCTTTAGAACCATTGTTCTTTCATTTGGCAACTGCAGTCATTGATTAGGAACAGAATGCAATTGAGATTCAAGAAAGGAAACAAAGAGGAGGTGTTAAAATGAAATATTCTGAACATTAGAAAAGGCACATTTGCACCTTTTAGGGTAATCACTTGCTTATTAGGTTTTTCCCTCCTGGAGTCCCAAGTTCCTGATAGCTGTAGGAAATTCAGCTCATGGAACTCCTTACTACATTTTTCTCTCATTTCTTAGAAATTGTGCTTTTATCCACCAAATGTTACACGTTTTCTCTCTTGCACTCCATTATCTGTGTTTACAAGCAGATGCTGCAGTTCAGAATAGCCTGAGGTGTAATTTTCTTGCAAAAAAAAAAACCCACATGTGTTGTTCTTTAAAGTTTGGTAAATGGTGCTGTACAGAGCTACTGCCAGTTTTCCTGCCTGAATTAACATCTTGGAAACGTAGAGCAAAGACATAAATATCACACCAATGGGGCACATAATATTCATAAAATTATTACTGTCATACTGGGATTCCTCACAGATTCATCCTCTGAGTGCTCTCTTGCTTGTTATTTGAGGTGAAGTTGATGTATTGCTGGATCACTAAGTTGCGCTTTCCAAAACAAGTTGCCAGGTACATCAATACTCCTATACCTGGTTACATTTTATTTTTCTCACTGTATATTGATTGCAAGCTTTTTCAATTTATGTACAGCAGATTTTTGACAAAACCTCTTCACAGTCTCTTTCATGCGTTTGTGTCTTTTTTTTATTTTCCTATAATGCTGCAGAAATGGTATCTGGAGGGGGTGCCTGGGGTGTATTCATGTATTTTTTTAAACTTTAAATCTAAGGCTTTAGAATATAGTAATATATATATAAAGCAAGATGAAGGTTTCAGGGCAGAGGCCAGTCCTTTTTTCACCTTCTTCTTCATGGGTCTGGGTGGTATTTTGTAATTGGATATAAAAATCTGCATTGTGGGCCCCGGGTGGTTGG
>VXBB01015569.1:133095-151941 GCA_013399915.1 Illadopsis cleaveri
AAAAAAAAAAAAAAAAAAGCTACAGGGACCTACTGGGCTCAACACCTCCTCATGCCTCACAGCTGGCCCCAAGTGCAGGGCTGTCTTTGTGCCTCGTGGCGTGGCCAAAACCACTCCCCAAGCCCTTTCTGCAGCTGTGTGACTCAATGTCCACAGATACCCCCACCCCATGGACCTTGGAGGTCGTCTGTTTCACTGCTGTGAGGAGAGGAACAGAAATCTGGGCTTTGTTTTGGAGTCCTCCGTCAGCCTCACATTCTGCCTTCCCTCCATGGGAAGGGAATGTGTGAACTTTAATTTTCCTTTTGAGCAATAAGAACGTGTGAGCAGGTCCAGTCAAAATGGGATTCCATGAAAGAGTGATAATGTTTTCAGCAGTGAGACTTGCACGAGAAATAATCTCCAAAAGATCATAATTTTCTCGTGGTTTGCAAAACTTAAAGTCTTCAAGAAGCAGACTGAAAACAAATAAACAACCAGAAATGTAAATATCAGGATAGAAGGGCAGAACCACAACTGATCCAGATCTATTTAAACTTCATTGATTTTGTTTTCCCCGAGCTGAGGATGTGGACCACTATATTTAACATCCATTAGTGGTGTATTTAAACAAAACTAAATAAAACTTGTAAACACGATTATAGTTTCTAAAATTTCAGACCCCTCAGCATTTTCTTATTTTTATGCATTTGATGCACCTCTGTTTTATTAATGCCCTTCCTGTGGTATTTTAATGGACTTCAGGGTCCTGCTGAAGGGGATGGCAGCTGCCTTTGGAGAACATTCAAAAACACCTGAGCAGATTTAAGACTTCACAATGCCACCTGAAACTACAAACAGCATTTCTGTTGCAAAGCTCAAAGGTTCAAATTTCTCAGCTGTGTTATGATATTTGTTAACATTTAAATGAGTTGCTGACAGCAAAAGTTAAAAAGACCTTTCCCTTTGCATCAGCCAAAGAGTTGGAGGACACTTTTTGTGCTGTCCCCCAGAACATCTGGCACAGTCAACAAATTGGACTGAATGGTAGCACTGTAATTTTCCATTATAGTTGAACCACAATTTTGAAACTTATCCATGAATTTAGCTATCAAATCCATACTCAGGCACACAAATAAGAGTGACCTGATGTTCAGGACAGGAAGAGATGACTGGAAGCCAGATTTACTTTACATATACTGAGTTTTGAGAAGCATTGTGATGTATCTTAATCGATCACTACTTGGAGTACGTGGGGTTAGTCATAAACTGTGAAGTTTAACCAGGAGAGTGAGTTACAATTCTCCCAAGTCAGTCTCAGAGGGGAATATCAGGAAAAAGGGTCTGGATGCAACCTATGAAAAAGCTGAATTTTCTAATCTCTAGTAAGAGACTTTGCAGACTGAAAAATCTGCAGAAGAGAAAAGAAACTGCTAGATAAAAGTTTGTTAGCTTATGGAATGGCAAAATTGAAAAGGGAGCAGAATGAATGGTGATTATGGACATATTGAAAAGCAATAAAAGGGAATTATTTGATAGCTGGAGGGGTAATTTAGGTATAGGGCCATCCAAGGATGAAGGAATTATGTGCAGAAAAAACTGTTGACTGGAAAAGAAACCATGCCCAGTACAAAAAATCATAAACTACTAAGATAAGTTTTCTCAAAGTGCAGGGGATAGGACTGGCAAAAAAATTGAGGCGGTTCACTAAAAGATGATTTTATTTCATCCTCACTATATCCATGCATTTTTTGTACTGTGTATAGCAATGACGAGTTTTTTGCAACCTCTGCAGTCCTTGAATCAGTTTGTGTCAAATATTATGGACTTCCAAAGAGGAGAGCTGTAAACCCAGGCTGCCAGCAGAGCTGCTTGTTTGAGGAAAAAATACCTTTAAACAACAGGATGGATCTGGGGCTCAGCAAGATGGGTTTTCAGGTACAGTTTCCAAATCCTTCAAAAGCTGAAGATTTATGTTCCTTGTGAGCTGGGAGAATGAAGGCAGTGCTGCAGGATCTTAGTGACAAGGAGCTCGAGGATGAGCTTCAGCTCCACCATGTGCATTCAGCTGTGTAACCCATCAGAAAGTTCTAGAGAATGGCTCAGATATAAGGGCAAGAATAGTTCATTTTTCTGTAACATTCAGCTTTTAACTTTCTTCTTTTTTTTTTTTTTATTTTTCCCTTAGTAATAATCTTTTTCCTATTCTCCAGGTCATGAGTTAATCAGATGTCGTCAAATGACTGTTGGTAAAATACCCCCACAGTTCTGAGATGGATTTGTGTAACATAAATAGAAATTCTTCAGGTGACACCTAAGCAGGTGCTGTACATTGTGAAAGAACACAAAGCTGAGGCACGTGATTGGCTCAGCAAAGGTCCATGAGTTGTCCTGGTTTCTTCAGACCCATTATATATTTTGGACTATAATTTAGTGGCAGATTTACCTTCTGCATTGCAGAAATACTTTTCTTTGTTTGAACTTCTATGTAATTAATGTGAAGCATAATGATTTGGATTTGTGAAACTTAAAATCAAATCCTGTATTTACTTTACTTCTGTGCTACTGTGCTTTTGTACCAAGAATGTGCTTAGATTTAGGAAATTCTATACAAAATTTATATAAAAGCCATGAGTACATACTCATGCATGATAGGAAAAGAACTAAAATTATAAGCTTGATATTGTCATTTATTGCAGGCTTTTCATGGGCTTTTCCATCTTCCTCTTTTCTCTTTTTCCTCTGGGTGGGAATTCATAGAAAGCACTTCTCTACTCAGAGAAGTTGACAATCATGGCAAAATAAACCCCCTGAATAAATTCCTACTTGGATTCTGATGCATTAGCAACTTTATTTTGCAGTCATTATCTTGAAACTACCTCGCTTTTGCTTGTGAGAATTTGCCCAGAGGGGTGAAAAATTCAGATGTAGCTGGAGCAATTCTGGAAGTGGATCTCCTTTGGAGATAACGTGCATGAAGTACCTGTTTTGTAGCAGCTGCTGTGGGAGGCAGCAGTGGCCAAGACAGGGGGTTTCAAGACAGAAGTTTTTGGAAGCAGAACACCAAATAATTTTTCTGCTTGGGTTTGTTTTGTACAGTGAGGAACAAAACTTTGGCAGCAATCACCAGCAGAACTGTTATAGACTGGAAACCTTGACCCAGAACTAAAAAAAATCCTGAATTTCTACTTTCTAATGGTTTTGCTTGTTTGTTTTTTTTAATTGTCCATCTGCCTACCTTGTTGCCATACCTATCTTTCTCACTAATACAAAATTTACAATACCTTGACCTGCAGCAGTTATTATTTTAACCCTAAATATTCTGATTTTTCAGTGCATGTTAAATTTCTCACTTATCATGGCAAAATCATAGAAAGTAAAGCCTAAACGGGAAAGGGACTCTCAAATACTCCAAATATTGGGGAATATTCTACTTAATTTTGAATAATCTTATTTTTCAATGTGTTTAATAACAGTTTGGCTTCTTTTTGCGTACTTAAATAACATTTTGTTTATAAAGCTATTTGATGACTTGTCTTCTGTCAAAGTCTTGTAGAAGGTTCTTTATTCATCCATTACTCAGTATTCAGAGTCAAATTATAAGCATACATTTAATGAATTTTCATTCATTTTCTGGAATTATAAAATCAGGATTGCTTATGCTACGTGGTGCTTTCCTAGGGGGAAAAAAAAAAAAAAAAGAAAAGAAAAAGGTAGCTTTTCCTGATTTCTTCATGTTCAGAAAAAAATCTTATAAAGAAAGAGCTCATCAAAACTTCAATCTGGATAGCTTCTCATGACCCACCTGGTGAAATACTGGTTGTCCCCTTGAGGGAAGCCTGGAAGCCTGGAGACTGATCAGGGTTTGTAGACTCCCAGGTCTGGAATTTGCTGAGCTGAGCAGGTTTTTCTCTGCTGCCTTGCATTGTATGAAGCTTTTTCCTCACTATAAAGCAAAGCCCGGCTGAAGCACTGCTGGGGTGACCTCCCAGTAAATGATTTTCCAGGGTTCAGGGCACGTGACAATCAGCCCTGTGCTTTATAATTGTTTCTCACTAATTGCCTCCCTCACACACCGTTGTTTTCAGTTCTCAATTTGTCCCTCCCTTCTGTGCTGTCTAATTTCCCATTTTTCTCCCTGTTCCTCCACTATGGAAATACAAGCAGGCTGTTCACAGGCTTGGCCTGCTGCAACCCAAAATGTTGTGTTAAACAGGGGCTGCCTGTGATGACTCTGGGTATCTTTATCTGTGCAGCACATCACGGGCTGAGGGTGCTGCCTGCCATGTTATTAATGCTGCTCTAATTAGGCCGATCAGTTTTAATTAGCACACTGTCATGTAACAATCTCATAAAATACTTTGTGTGAGGAAATTGATCTGGCTCTAATGCTAATTAGTTTGCTGGGCTCCCTACCTTATAAATGGGAATGGATTGCTTCCCTTCAACCCCTCCTTCTTTCCTATTCAATAATTCTCCCATAAACTCTGTATGCTCTTTTTTTTCCCTCCCCCTCACATGACTTTTTTTTGTTGTCCCTGTGTCTCTCTCAATTAATTCTGACCATAACCCCATCTCTAGTGTAACCTGAAAAGAGCAGGGCTTCATCACTTGTCAGAGAGAGCCTTCCTCAGTTAATTTTTTTTTCCTCTCAGTTAGTGTTTCTCTCTTTTTTTTTGCCAGATCAGAGGCCTGGAATCCTCAGGACTGTTTCAGAGCCAAAGCTGACAGGGTTAGGCCCAGGTCACTCCACTCGTAAATCAAAGGTAGTAAGGAGCTAAGGCTGTACCTTGAATTGAAGATTTATAAAGGCAGCAGCATCAACATTACAAACAAAGTATTTTATTGGGTCTCACATGGGATTTGTTTACTGCTAGTAAACTGCAAAAGAGTGAAACAATCAGGTTAATAAATGGGAGAGTGGGCAACAAGATAAATCAACCACTCCTTGATGCTCTTAAAAAGCTCCATGATATTGGGATTAATTTGGTTAATTGTGGACATAGCAATGATGCCTAGAAAAGTATGAAAATTCTGGCTACATAGAATTAAAGTGTTATTCTGGTTCAGTTATGCTTTCAGGTTTTTAATAGAAAGGAAATTAAGAGGCAGAGACGAAAGTGAGTGCTGAAATTTAGTTTGGTTTTGTTCTTCCTTCTAAACTGGTATTCTATTAATAAAACCTACTTGGGATATTTAAAAGAAAAAAACACCCAAAATTAAACCACAAACAAATGAGAAAAACTAACTAAAAACACCTGAAAGATAAAATGAAAATTTTATTTTATTTCATTTGACTTTATATTTTTGTTGAGATATTGGCTAAAACTGGTATGGGATGGGGTGCATATTTAGATATTCTAAGTACTGGAATTCATGTAAGCAATCTGCTGTGCCATGTTGGTTTTCTGAATGGCTGTTCATGCTTTGGTGATTCCAGGCACTCTGCTTCCTACCAGGTATCTCCACCCTGGGAGTTGTGTGTGGGGCTCAACATTGATATTTGACAATTACACAGCAGGTACATGCACAGGAGTGCAGGAAAAATGTCTTTGCAGTGTCCCAAGCTTGTACTCATCATTCTTTGCTTGTGTTTAATAAAAGTCTGGCCATCTTGCAGTCAGTGTTTGCAAAGCCAAATCCCTTAAGCTTGGCTGTGCCTGCACTTCTCTGAATCTGTCTGCAGAGCACCTTTTCAGTGCATTGGACATGCACACATCACAATCCATCTCTTTTCCTGGCCAGCTCAATATTTGTTTCTGCTGTTGCAGTACAGATGATGGGAAGGAAGCAGGAGAAGGATCTCTGGTTATTGAGTGATCAGTCATTGTCCATTTTTGCTCACAGTGACATTTGTCATGTTCAAAGGTGACGTTTTCCTCCTTCTTCTTGATGAAATCAAAAATCTGAAGGCTGGTATAATTTGATGAATGTATCTGTGTCAAAGAAATACTCAGAGACATTATGTAGGATGTCAAATTGTATTTTTATGCAATTTATTAATTTCGGGGATATATGCTTTTTTAGTCTTGAACTAATTCTCGTTTCATTAGAAGAACTTTTTTTCTCTTTATTTTTTTTGTTTTTAGCTTGTGGCTACCTGCTAAGAAACATTGCTTATGTTTTAAGCTCTATGAAAGTAATGTCAAATGTCAGTGTGTATGAATAAGTGTTTCCTAACTTCCTGAGACATTTTCATGTATTTAAAAAGAAGGAATTCTAGTTTATTTTACCAGAGATACTTATAAAATGTGGTCTCAATGGCAGCTGAAAAGGAAGGAGGCATTTGAACTTGGTTAAAATAGATTTTTATAATTGGTAGTAAATTGGGCCCTGACATTATTTCTTTGTTAATTCCTATCTGATCAGCATCATGCTTCTTTCCTTGTTCCAGCAACATTGTTGAAATAGCAATTAGGATTATACCTCACTGATGTGGTATGTCCAAACCAGTTTTTTACTTTGGTTGCATCAATATCTTGATTTCCCTTCCATCAGAACTCATCTTAGTTTCCTGCAAGATCTGAGGAGTGGTGATCAATTCCCACCACGCTCTTCCTCTGGATATTCCAATCCCTTTAAGAGAGTTATTGAAAATACTCTGGTTTATATCAATCTGCAAATGAAGCAATGACACTAAGGATGAGAAATAGCTGTAAAAGGGAAAGGCCAGGTTATGAACTTATTCTATTCAGTTTACAACTAAAGTCTCCCACACCTGGTTTGTCCTGCAGGAAAAGCTTAACAGGCTGACTGAAATCTCTGAGCAATGGAAAGTTTGCCAGAGCAGACACATAAATGAAACTTCTCAGCAATTACCTTCAGCTTCTAATATTAATTTAATATTCTAAAATTAAACTTGTCTGTATTTTGACATTGATGAAGTCTTGGTCCCTTTAAAAAACCTTTTAATATAGGTAAAACCTTTAAAGAAACTTTTAAACCTTTGAATATAGATAAAATTAAAGTCATCTCACTGCTTCTGGTAGATCTCAGACCATGGCTTCAGAGTTATAGATGCCAATGGTCTTCTTATCCAGGTGCTAGAGGAGATAAATTCGTGCATTTGCCCATCCAGTGCTTCCCATCCTGAACCCTTTTGCTCAGGATGTTGCTGTATCCTCTCCAACACCTGCCACATTTCATCCCAAAGCTGTCCCAGCATTGCGAGGAATAACTAAGAGAGGTCAGGGTTTGCCAAGTGCTGCTAAACACAAACCTTCTCTCTGTGTGAAACGAACAGGATGAAATTCGGGCACCACTCTGAGGGACCTGACAGGAAATTTTGATTTTGACTGCAGGATATCATTAAAAATATCTTCCCTGCTGTGCCACATGAGGCTTAATTAAATATTTGTTCAAACAGCCTGAGTTTCCCCAAATGAAAGGATGTAGTAGGAATACATTAGTATAATTTGGATACCTGAGCCTCTGAAATCTTCCAGTTATCAGGAGAAAAAAAGAATTTGCCTTGTAAGGCATTTTGGGGGGGGATCTGCCCTGAGGTCACAGGTGTCACTAGAACAAGCCAGGATTACA
The DNA here is from genome assembly GCA_013399915.1 of Illadopsis cleaveri. Classification (NCBI taxonomy): domain Eukaryota; kingdom Metazoa; phylum Chordata; class Aves; order Passeriformes; family Timaliidae; genus Illadopsis; species Illadopsis cleaveri. Next base: position 140,614 of record VXBB01015569.1, read on the forward strand.
CGGGAATTGCCATAAATTTGTGGTCTCTTCTGCTGTCCCTTAATTCTCTACTGGCATATGCCCAAGCTAACATTTGGACAATTTCAGAATTCTGAAATTAGAAATCTGTGTCATGGACCCATCTCTGGTCACAGGAGGGGAAGAATTCCCTTCTCTTAAAGTCCTTGTGCTCCACATGATTTTCCAGAAGGATTTTTTTGTGTGATCCCGCACTGGTCATTGACAAAAGAGTTTCCCCAGATACTCTGGGGTACCCATCAGTGCCATATAGGGTAGGATAAAAGTCATGGGTTTATGTCACCTCTCACTCAAAAAGAGCAAAGACAGAAAGCACTGAAAGAAGAAAAGGGCAGCCTACAGATACATTAAAATATATATGTGCGTTCACGTACTTCTAAAAAATAAAAGTGGGCCACAAAGTAGCAGGAATTTTATATATTTTTTTATTTTTAATAGAAAAATACTGTCCTGCTATTCTGAATTTTAAGGTGCTCAGAGTTTGAGGCTTTTGGTTGGTGATTCAACACCTTAATTTGCATAAGAGTGTTATTTTTCACAATTATTTTATTTGAAAACGTGTCATAGCAAAACAAGTTAATATCTCCATTGAAATAATGTACCCTTTTGGTTGGTTTTTTGTTTTTTTCTTTTTTTCCCCCTAAAATATCTTATTCACCCTTTTAATGCAAGGAATGAGATCATGATGAAGTGAAATGGAGATTTTATTGATCCTATAGCAAGTTTGCTTAGGACAGGGAAAAAGAATAAAAAGAGAAGACAAAAATTCGGGCTGATGTTCAACAACAATGCTGATGCTGCTACCAAGGTGTAGTGAGTGACTCTTTGAATATTTATCTTACATTGAGGAGGATGCTAAATTCTCCCAGCTTGAAAATAACCTGTGAGTGTCCTGTGCCTGAGGCTCCCTTTAGCTCCAGAGTGACTGCTTACAGTGTTTGCTGTGTGCACTCTCCAAAATCTATCTGATCTTTATCTCTGATGTACACAGCAAATATTCCACTGCCAGCTGGCAAAAAATGAGTGCAGTGTCATTAAGGGGGTCACATATAGAGTTATGATATAGTTGTGGACTTCTGTGGCTTTATCAAAGCACGAAGGGTTTTGTACAGAACCTTCAACAGCTCAGAGCAAATGAATTTTCTGCCTTTGTGATGTCTGGCTGGGCCATTGCAGACGTCATAATTCTACCAGTCAATAAAATATTCATAATTTTGGAGATCAAACAGGGAGTAGAGCAGAACAGTCCCACATTTGGGGATTCAGATTGGACCTTGGTTACACAGATGCTGGGGGGAAAGGGACAGAGGCTCTTCCAGGCCTGGAGCTTGTGCCCTGCCCAGGTCTGAATCCATCAGCGGGGACACTGAACGTGCTCAGGAAAGGCATACAAATGCCAATTTTACAAAAGAAAGAGGAGACAAAAGAAAATTGGTTCAAAACCAACATCTGACCAAATGGGAACGAACTGACTGTTTCATTTTGGAGAATAGTCTGTGGCTGTTTCCCCAGCTGCAGGAGAGAGCTGAGTGCCTCAAAATAGAGGAGAGCAGCTTAGAGAATGTACAGAAGAAAAGGGTAAATGGGATTGAATCACTGCTTTGGAAAGAGCCAAACATTTCTGTTGTTGCTCTAGCAGGGAGGCCAGGGAGCAGGCACATTGCTCTGCCCTGCTGCTGCTTCTGTTTCATCTCTTTTTCCAGGAGAGAAGGATTGCTGTTAGGAGCTGTATCAGTAGCTGCTGTAGCTGACACATAAAATGTGTTTTCTTCTGTTTTCTTTTTTTCAATTCTGATTCAACATGAGCTGGGTTAGAGGTAGTGCTGGGAAAGGCCTTGAGAAAAGGAGAGGGGAAACTTTGGAGGCAAAACTTCTTGCTGGGAAGTGACCTGCAGGCTTTGGGGAAGTTGGACTGTGCAGATGGCCTTTTCCATCTGAAATCACCTGCTGTGGAGGCAGGGACCTGCAGACACTCTGCAGCTTCCAGCTCGTGCCTGAAACCAGCTAATCTCTTTCCATGGTGCCCCAGAGCATGGAAATTTACATTCAGTAAGTTTAGAAAGACACTGATTTAATGAGAGGGAGAATCTTAACTCTACATCACAGAAGTTTGTTTTTTTTTCTCATGGTTTTAGTGTAAGTTGTTTTCTTCCCCTGGCAGCATATTCCGGTCTCTAGGAAATAGAATGCCCTCTGTCAACTGAGTTAACTTGTGGGCTGTCCTGTTGAATATGTAAAAAAAAATTATCTTTGGTCAGAACAAATAAAAATCCTGCCTAAAAAGTTGTTTTTTAGACTGCTGTTTTGTGTTTTTTGGGTTTTTTATTGGGTTTTTTTGCTTGTTTTGTATTTGTGGTGGTTTGTTTTGTTTTGTTTTGTTTGTTTGTTTGGGTTTTTTTTTGTTTTTTTTTTTGGCTTTTTTTTTTCTTTTTTTTTTTTTTGAGTGAGCCTTATTTAAAACAGGTTGTAACAGAGAAACTCAAGGGGTGAAAAAGTGCTGAATAGAGACAGTAATGAGTAGCCAGGACTAATTAGTCCTAATTAAACCTAATTAAGGCTTAAAACTAGTCTTTTTAGAATAGCTCCTATGTCATGGAACATCAGTCTCAAAGGTCCCATTTTTGAACAGCTGAAATTGTTCTAGTGTAACAATGAGGGTGAGTATAGGCAATTACATTGCTCCATAAAGATGAAAAATTGTCTTTTGGAGAAGTAATTCAGATATCCCTGAGTGACAACTGCCATCAAAGAGCTTTTTTCACTCCAGTGTGGGATCCACTAACCCAAAGTGATGGAAATGGCCTGGTGCATGGCAAACAGTTCCCTGGCAGTTCCTGTAATTTTGACCACAAATTGACTAAAGACATTTTCAGCCTGCAGTCCTGCATGTCCAACATCCTCCATGAACATTAAAATCAGTCAGTGAAGGACAGTGATTTCACTGTTTTGCAGCTCAGTGTACCTCAGACCGACAGCCTTCTCTTAGCATGTTCAAAATTCTCCCCAGGTCTCTAATGAGACAAAGAAAGTGAACAGAGTGGCATCTTTTTCTCCATGCTTGCATAATTTACTTTATTCAGTGTGCTGTTTGAGCATTCATATCCCTTTCCTTCTTTCCATTTTGGGTTTATTCAATTCAAACTTTTATTTAATCAGGTACACTAATCCTTGGAGGCTTTCCTTTCTACATCAAGGTAGTCTCAATTTTCATTGAATTTTGTATTTGTTGAATGTTAAAAGTAAAGATTGCTAAGACCTTAATATAATTATTTATTATTTTTAGTTAAAAATTCAGTTATCACTTTTGCCATAATAGTTAAGGCATGGATGTGTAACCAGCAGTTAACTGGATTCCTGTACATTTGTATTTCACAATAGGGTAAAACCACAAAAGTTCCATATATTTTGTATAGTTCTTCCCCAATAAATATCACACAGATGAATTTAAATATGTTTACATGCAGGCCTTCTGATTGCCACTGGACCCAAAAATGATAAATTCCCAGAGGTGCTGGCAACAAAATGCCAAAGTTATAAAGGACATTATTGGTATGAAAGCGTGTTTCGAAGAACAGATTAAATTGTTTCCGCATGTATATCGTTGGAAAAAGAGTCTGCATCTATTATTACTTCCAAATAACATCTTTATCTTCATATTTGCTGGATGATCTGCTAGTTTTGCTGCCTAGGCCGACAAAACATTAAAAGCAGGTCTGTTATCCATGGGAGAAACTATTTCTGAGTGTACATTTTCCACAGGATAATTCCAGGATGTGAGATGTGTACAAACCCACACCTGTGTGCTGGAATTTACCTGGCTAAAGAGAAATACAGGAGAAAAAAAGAGCATCTAAACTAAAATGTGTATGACTGAGGTTCACATTCCTTTCAGCTGCTTTACTTTATTTCTGCCTCTGTTTCTTGCCCCCCCACCCAGCTTTAGATTTATGAGCCATTGTAAGCTTTTCTGACTGCTTCTGAAAAGGATTCATGGCTGCTCATGCTCGCAGCATCCAACAAATCACTCATTTCACAATGTTCATTCCTTTCATTAGATGGTATTCTTCATTTTTCCTACACCCCTCATTTCATTACGGTAATTTGAAGGGTTTTGCATACCAGCCTCAAGAGAAAAATATTTTATTTGTTGTTGGTTTGAAATGTGGATTTCATCAGCTCTGGTCCTCATTTTCTTTTTTGTCACCACAGCATAATAAATAGTGCACGTTAAACTGAAGGCTAATTTACAGGTTCTATTTTTTGGAACAGTTGATTTTTTACCTTGAAGAAGAAGCACGGACTAACTGACCTGATGGTTTCCCTTGTGGCTCTGTTTTCTCTGTTTCTGTGATTGAATGAATATTCCTGAGTGAAAACCAATTTTTGATACTTTTGTATCGGATGTTTTGCATTCAGAAATTTCATTTTTTTAATTGATATTCTTTGCAGTTTAGCCAAATGACATCCATTTTGTTTCATGATGAAGAACTTTGAGTGTAAACTCTGGATGTGAGACGTTGGAATTTCCACAGTGCCAGACGACAAGTAGATGCATTCAAAATACTACTTATGTATAGAAAATTGTGCTTTTCTTTGGGAAAACAAGGCAGATATTTAATTTGTCCCTTGGGCTCCTCTCTGTCTAGATTTGGGAAGACCACAGCCTTTCCTGTGTCTCCTTACGTGGGGAGATGAGTGGCTCCCAAAGAGATACACATGCTGTAATACTCCTCATTATTTAATACTTCTCCTGCTCTGTAAGTGAAAAACCAGATAACATTAACTTGCATTTTTATTTGAAGCAGCCACACAAATTTTTTTTCTCTTCAGTCTGTTGGGTGTGACTCGGTTGCTCAGCTTGGTTGTTCCTTCTCTGGGACAATGACATCTCCACCAGTGGGTGAAAGACCAGTCTAGAGGAATTTCTCATACCCACCAATGGCCTGGGGAGAGGATACAGGAAATTAATCATCTCTCTCTCCTGACAGCTCCATTTCCCCCAGTCAACAGAAATAATTGTTACACTCCTGTTTTCTTTCAACCACCCGTGGTAAAACTTTGATCAGGCATTTGCTGTGTCTCTGTTTGTGACCAGATTTTTGACTTGCAGCTGCAATCCTGGTGGTTGTTAGTTTGGGAGTGTAGCAAGACATGAGAGGTCATCCATCTCAGCCCCCCACAGCACCAGATTGTTTTCTGTCATGTACCCTTTGGACACAGGGGCTTTGTGGAACTCTTTTTAAAAAGAATTTCTTGAGGGGGTCTTCAGAATTTCGATTGACAGACATCTGTGTCTCACTGTGAGAAATTGCTCGATGCTGATTTTGTGGGCCTTTTCCTTCTTTTTATTGTATGCAATTGATCTTAATTCATTGCAACCCTTTGCTTTTTCAGTGCTTTACTGGTAAACACGTGTCTTATGGCCTAGATTGTTATAAGCCAGTTCTCTTTATTTTCTGTTTTCTCATAAATAGCCCTTTTTAATTGGACACTGGGCTTATCTTTAACTCTTTTTCACCTACTTCAGGTCTCCTGTCCAGAAGGACACGGAATTCAAGGTGGTATTTTACAGCTACTACAGCAGAGCCTCTCAAACACCAGTGCTGGGGTGCTCAGGGCTTGGTCCCTAAGCCTCTGAGCTGTGTGGGGCAGGAAGCTCCTACTTCTATTTCTTTTTATTAGTGGCTGCTTAATTCCAAGATCATAATAAATTTGTTCTCTGCTGCTGTCCTGGATCACATTTATTTTAGCAAATCAAGCTTACTAGTGCTCTGTAGTTTTGGTTTTTTGTTTTTGTTTAACATACACCTTCTAATCAAGCATATCAAAATAGTCTACAAGAAATACCTTTTTCAGGATCCATACAATATATTATTAATATATCTTGATACTTGTGGTCCACAAGCCAAAAGAAAAGCAGGAAGGAAAGGACTACCTGTCTAAGATGTGATACTGCTAATTTCATTCATATCCATGAGAAAAATGACCTTGTGAAGGTTGTGAAGGTTTTTATTTGGGGCTAGGTGGTGGTTTGACACTAAATGAGCCAGTAAGGAATTTTTCTTATAGTGACTCTCTCAAAGCCCCATTAATTCTACTTGTAGAGACAGAAAATTCTAAATCTTCCAGGCCATATGTTTAGCTTACGACCTCATTTGTTATCAGACGCAACAGGTCTATTTAATGTTCTTTTAATGTGTAGTACATATGTGAAAACTGCTATTGCTGGAGAGGTGAGATGGTGTTATATGCCAACAGGGCTTCACTTCATTTTTATAGGAATCCTCTAAGTACTCTGCAGTGACCAGTGCATGAGGAAGTTTGGACTTAAAATCAGGAATAATGAAAAGCTTTTCCTTCACATGCAGATCTACCAGGAGGGAATTTATTTTGTCAGACACGGTTGTATTATATTGCTATTAAGAAGAAGCTGCTGAATCAGTGATTTCTGACATTTTTTGCAACTTGATTAAGCTTATGCCACAATGAAAGAAATCTGCCACTTTTTTTGCAGATATGACACTAATGTTTCTGAGACATGTGTCCCCAATTCCTTACTGAATCACATCCTTGCACAAATGGAACTCCCAGGCGTGTTGCTACACTGGTGTTTTTAATTGCATTTTATTTACTGTGCTCCAGAATTATCATTTTGCTCTCATCAACACTTCTGGTTAATTGAATACATGAAGACTAAGTTCATTAAGATCAAAACACTAAGTGCTTGTTTCATGCCTTCATTTCTATTGCACTTAAAACCTTTAGGTTAAACATATGTTGACATGAGTTCTGAGTGTATCTTCTGGAGCAAACTCTGTTTCTCTTTTGCCTTGAAAGTTATTTCATTTCTCTCAAGATCAGGTCATGAGATCTCCATGACTGACAAGTAGAAAATTAAGACAATGGTATTTACAATTAGAGTGTGAAGTTCATAGCAGGTGACATAGGAGGGAGCTGTGCAAAAGAATCCTGTCCCTTTGCTTGTGTTTGAAGGGTGAGATATTTAGTTTGCCAGCTGTGAGGGGTCCCCTAGAAACCAGTGATGTTACTTAAGGTAGAAAGCACCAGAACAAGCAGAAAATGATGCAAAATTTGCTTGCTGAAACACAGATATAAGTAAGATGGGGTACACCAAAAATCAATGTTCATGTGCTAGTGTTATAATACTAAATATTTCAAATTACTCTTATTTGCCCTCCTGCCTAGAATGTTGTCTTGTGAGTGGAGCTAAATTAAACTCAGTTACATGTAAGATGTTCCAATTCCCCATTTATTTGTGAGAGGCTTGATTGCAGTTGTCCCTGCTGAGCTAGTGGTTACTTAAAGATGTTGGATTTCTCTGCTGATTCCAATCTGGGTGTTTGACAGTCAGCAGTTTGGGAGTTATGCACAGCAATGGGTACTTGAGAGTCTGTGGCTATTTATGCTTTTGGATGTCCTGGAAAATAATTTAGTGAATGATAGGTCTGGAGTGATGGCAATGTGTGTGAGCAGTCAGCTGGGAAAAAAAGGAGAGCCTGGTCACAGGGATTATAAATGAGAACAACTGTTTGGCTTGAGAAGAGCAAAATGAGCTAAAAATACAGCCCAGGAATAAATGGTCACAAATAAAAGCAGCCAGTCTGGACTTGATAATAGTTTTGTCTTTGGTAAACACTCTTAAGCTCCTGCTCCCTAAGGAGAGAAAATAATACAAAAGTGAAATCTAAAGCAAGAGAGTCACTCATCCATCCTGGATGGATCTCAGAATGCTGTAGCTGCCTGGGAATGGGAGAAGAAAAAAGGAACCACAGGGGAGGTTTGGTATTGTGGCTGCCAAGGGCAAAACAGACCTCGCAGCTCTCTGGGTACAACAGATGAGATTTCTGCTGTACACAGAGAAAATGGACCTAACAAAGACACGGGCCTGGAGATAAGAGGGAGAGCTGCCAGGATGAAAGTAGGTGGCTGTTTGGCTGTGGTACAGGTTTTCTTTTGATTGCCACTGGAAAACATCCCCTGACTGGCATGGAAGTCCTTCCTGTGAGGACATTACCACGCCTTTAGCTGGGAGGCTTGGAGGGCTGAATGCTATCCACACCTCCCAGCTGTGCTGCACAGGGACCAGTGCCATGTCCTGTGTGTCAGGCTGCCCAGTGCCCAGTTTGGCTTTCACAGGGAAGCTGCTCTGTCTTTGGCTGCTACTGAACAAGGTTTCACAGGCCTTGGACAAATTGAACATTATTTGGAACCACGCATTCCTCTGCTGGCTGCTGTTCCTTATGCCTGTTTCTCTCGTGTTTATTGAAATCCTGCTCATAAACTTCTTCCCAGTGGTCAGAACTTGCACTTTCTTCCTGTGGTTTGTTACTAGATCAGACTGGAGCTCTTGAATACCTGTAGTTATGTTTTACAAAAGCTGCAGCTCAGCTACAAGAGCTGTAAATGATGAAGTCTCTCACAGTGAACTTCGTGGAAAATATTTTAATCCAATTTCATTGGATTAGCAGTACATATACAAAGCAGCAGGTGATCTACTGGCTTTAATGGAGTATTTATTTCCTGTTGCTCAGGTTCACAGGAACATTCTGAGGTCCCTTTCAAGCTGATTTATCTTTTAGTCCTGAGCTTTGTAGTCATACTTCCATATAGGATATCCTCCTCAGCTGGAAAGGAGAAGCAAGCAGGAGAAGAGAGAAGCGGGAACATTTATTAAATTCTGATAGCTCAAAGTCAACCTTCCTCAAGCTATCTCATCTTCTTAAAAGCAGTACTGCTTGTACTGAATTAGAAACTCATTAACACATCAGTCACACTAAAAAACAAACCCAAACAGCTCAGGAATAGATTATACTTTGGGGCAACTCCCCACAAGTCAAGAAACGCCCATAACTCATCCTGGTGACAGGCATTGTTGACCTTGTTTAGCAGATATAAACTGATTTCACCCAAGCACTTGGCAGAAGAACTTACCAAATACCCAGCAATAATGTCTCTCTGGGTTTAAATATGTGGGTAAAGACAAAAAAAACATTGTATAAATGCTACAAAAGCCTGACAGCAAAACCAATATAAAGCCTTTGAATAATTCCTTCTGTGCTAGGTCTTTATTCCCTTAAAAAGTGTTGAGCACATGTGCACAACCCCCCACAGTCTTATCCAGGAGGATGATAGGAGCACAGAAGCTGAACACAGCCCAAGCCTCTACAGGACTGCAGAGCAGAGTAAGATCATTATAACAGCTTGAGCCATTTGTGCTGCCTCCTTTCATGAGGAACAAAGGCAGCTCATTCATTTGGGCTGCTGGTGCACACCAGCAGAGAGACAGGGTAACAGCATAATCTGTCAGGGTGCTGGTTTGGCAGGCAGGGGCTTGTGTTTCCACCTGGAGCCTGCCAAGTCCTGGCTGAGTCCAGATTTCAGACTTCAGTCTCTGCCACTGGCAGCAAAGTGAAGGATCCTGTGAAGGGATGTTTGCAAAGGGCCAAATGCTGTGCCAAGAGCCTCTCTTATATGTTCATCATTATAGCTCCTGGGTGTTATGGGACAAATATTCTGTGGGAAATGTTGAAGGGATAGAGACACTTCTATAAATAACGGCTTGGTTTTGAAAATTGCTTCTCCCTCCATCAAAAAAACCCACCCACAAAAAACCGCCCAAAAAACCACCAACCCAAAAAAACCAACCAACCAACCAATCCCAAAAACCAAAATATAAAACAAACCAAACAAGAAAACAAAACAGAACAAGCAACAACAACCCCAAAAAACCAACCAACCAAACAAACCCAAAACCCAAAAAACCCAAAATGTAAAACAAACCAAACAAGAAAACAAAACAGAAGTTTCAACAACAACCCCAAAAAACCCTGGGAAACTTCCTGAAAAGATATAGTTGCCTGAGGCAAGAATTTAGGAGGTGTTTCTTGCTTGGTCCAGAGGAAGAGCAAAGGAAGGAAGTGAGGTAATTTCACACAGTTGTACCCCTGTTTGAGAAGGTGGTCTGGATGTGGATGAAATTTTAAAGCCTATGTTGCTGTAATTCCCTGATAAGTTGCCCTAGGAGTTGGATGCTGGTTTTGGTGGTTGATATTTGTGCATTGACCATAATCTGTTGTGCCATCTTGTGTCTTTAGGAAACCCAGAGCCATGAGACAGTGCCACCAGAGGAGACTTTGCTTTAACAGAATTACCCTGAATTTGCTTTGGGGTTGTCTGTCCTGACAGTGTTGACTTCTATAAAGTAGATTCAGTGCAGGACCCCATTCTTCTGAGACCAGACAGCTGAGGTTGGGTATTGCTATTGTATTAATATGACACCTAATATAAAACTATTTCATATTGGTTTTGTTATTCCTGGCACAGCCAATGATTGCTGAAACATCACTGTAAAAATTTAATTTCCGTGAGTAGTCTCTTGTTCGCTTTCCCTGTCTCAATGGCTGGGAAAAGCTGGAATCAATCCATCACCCTTTTATCAAAATCTACCCCCCAAAAAAATTCAGAAGTAAAGTCACTGGATACAAACATGTGCACACATTCTACCCCTGGACCTTGGTGTTACTTGGTGTTAACTGCATTAACATATCAGCAATAATTCATTCCCCCTTCAGTCAAGGTAAAAAGCCTGTCTGGATTTTAAATACCAGTCACTCTCCTGAAGAAATCAGACACCTCATTCCAGACTGTCCAGGACAAAGGGCATTAAAGCCTTCCTGTTTCATTCACCTTGCTTTAATTACTTTGTTTACTTAGCATTCAGTGGGATGTTTTTGTTGCTCAGGAGAATTGGATCTGTGGCAACAGGGAGTGCAGGTTGAGGGTTCAAGCACTGACTGGAGTTAAGTGGGAAAAGTAGGGGTGGATATTAAGCTCATCTGGGATGTTAAAGGGAATTTGAGAGAGGACAGTTCTATTTCTGATTTCAGAAGAGTGACCCAGGCACTGGATCGATGAGGAGCAGGGACGTGGAAGCATTTGAGAGGAAACAACAAAAAATTAACCATCTCAATGCCTTATAAAACTCTTTTCTTCAGTCTCCTGCATGGAGAATGAAAGTACTAGGGCCTGTGTGGAAGAACTGTGAGGATACATCTCTGCCCTCAGATAGAACGCTGGTGCTGTCACAGGAGGAAGCAGTGCTGGAGTTAAGCCTTCCCAGGGATGTCACCTCCTGTTTTCCTTCCAGGCACTCAGTGCCCATTGATCCACTTCTTCTGGCACCCTGTTTTAATGATCCCTGGAGCAGGAGAAGAGCAGCCATATGGCTTGCAGTAACTTGAATTTCAACATAGAATTGAAAAAGCGATTAATTTTCCTCTTTTTTTTTTT
>VXBB01015569.1:151968-163017 GCA_013399915.1 Illadopsis cleaveri
TTTTTTTTTTTTTTTTTTTTTTTTTTTTTTTTTTTTTGTGCCCAGATAATGCTTGGAACCCAATTTTATACGGTCTAAGAAAAACTATGGAAGCTACCAGGCAGTTTAAAACTAATGAAAGAGCATCTTGAGAGAGGTCAGCACAGGAGGTGTGCCTGGAGGACAGTCCCTTACAGCTGCCCCTGGAGAAGCCTCAGTGGGTAGGAAGCAGATGGCTCAGCTCTGCCAGCACTCCAAAGTCTCCTAAAACACCAGATTTTTGAGGCAATGAGGGTCTGGCTAGCTAACTACATCTGAGATGCTCATGGGCATGGCTCTCTTTCAGCCCTGCAAAGACAAAATAGAATTTTAATCCTTGAAAGAAAATTTTGTAGTGGAAGTATGTGAAGATGGGGACTGCAGGGTAGACGAATGTTTGCTAATAGCAGTGGAATATTGGATTTGGGAATGTAGGAGGGCTCTTCTAGCTTTACAGACCCATAGTATTTGTAAAATTACTTTATTAAAAAAAATCAGTGGGTGTTATGCAGGGGCTCTGCTAAACATGAATAATTTAAACCAGTGAATAATTAAAACCTGTCTGGGAAGAGTTATCTAGGTAATTTAAATTTCAGGTATGCACAGAAGGGAATGTGAACACAGAACAATTTGGGATTGAACATTAGATTTGCACTGTTCAAGTGAGTCCTGATCTGAACCATGAGCACTGCACTGTGTGCCAGCACGAGCAGCAAATCCCAAAGCAATATGAAAATGTGCTTTACTCCTGGACTTTATGGACTTTCTCTTCAAAGATGACGAAGTGACTTTGAAATGGGAACTGCAAGTACACTCCAGCTCCTGGGAAAACCACTCTGCCTTCCTTTTGATGTAAAGGTCATTGCAAATTGGGAAGTTTAATTCATGTCCTGCATGTTTTGTGCCACCAGTCACGGCCCCTAGCTGATAAATAAGAAGAAAAGTGAATTTGTTCTTGAAGAGTATAAAATTGGCCAGCTGCTTCTCGTGGGGAGGGTTTAATCACACCTTTGGCTGCAGTGAGCTTTTTATCTATTTTGCAGCAGATGTATTTGTAAGCTGCTCATTATTTAGTACAAAGAATGACAAATAACATATTCAGGGAGGAATCAAGGGGATGACACAGGAAAAGAGATGCAAAGAGAACCTGGATGCAGGATTGCCATTTCTGGGTTGATGGATCACCTAAAAGAATATATTGCTAAATTTGGGTGTAGTAACTGAAGAAATAAAATTATTCTTGTCCAAATGAAGTGAATGATCTTGATTTGCTTCAATACCTCAAGCACAACAGTACCTGGTTTTGCATTAAAAAGTCAGAAACAAATGAAATTCCTGTAAGACATTCATGTTTGTAAGTCATCAACTGAAGGAAAAGGTGGAAGAGACAAACAGTGACATGATAAAGAAAACAATTTTCAGAAATTTCCATTGCACATGAACAACAGATTTGCTTTCAGAAGCTCCAGTCCTGCATACAGTATTTTTTTGGTAAGGAGAGTATCCAGGAAGTTGCTACAATATCTATATGCCAGACGTGAGTAAATGAAGCTTTAATGTTTTTTGGTAATTCTGTTTGCTTTTCCACATGGCACGTGCATTATCTCTGGCAAATTTTTTTTCTTCCAATTGTGTGAAATTCATTTCTGTAAAACACAGAAACATGCATGAGTGAAAGAGTGTGTGAAAAGAAAAAGTAAGCTTTAACTTGTATAATGATGTTTAAGTATAACAGCTGCTTTTACTGAAAAATGGGTTAAGAGGAGGTTAGTTTGTTGGTGGATGGGGTTTTTAAAAAATTTACTCTTATTTTTTAATTTTAGTGGTAGCAGTTTTCCTTTCTTCCAACAACAAAATCCTCCAGTTCAGGGCAGAACACTCCCTCCTGAATTTAGAAACACATCAGCTCCATCATGTTTGTTGCAAGCAGTGTTGCTGTGGGATTTATTTTTGGGATAGAACTCAGTTATATTTACCCTATAGGAGTACTTTCACTGAGGTGTGCCCCTTTGTGTTTCAGTTGTGGAAATCAAAACATTTACAGCAGTTTATGTGCTGCTGCCATGCCTTTCTTCTTCTTGTCTCAAAATCAGGGAAGGAATGAGGGGAGTTTTTCTGTGTCTTACAGAGAACTGTGGGTGGCTGAGAGAGAAGCTGCGTTAATGCTGAGACATGCAGCAAGAATAACTAAAACACAAAGAGAAAGAATAATTCACCTTCTAGTCCCTACTTTCTAATTTTTTTATTAAATATATGTCCTTCCAGGTGTATTTCCCTTTTCTAACAACTCAGAATTGTAGGAGGACTCACACAGTTATGTCTTCCTGAAGCAGTGTCAATGTTTCTGGACTTACCTGTGCAAAATAACTGGTCAGGGTTGTAAAAGAATAGGATTTTGAATGGAATTTTGAATAAAACTGAAGGGAATGTTCTGAAGAAACAGGATTCAGGCTTTGGTCTTTTGCTTCTTTGTTTTATATTGAATTAGAAACCAGGTTTCAGAATGTGTTTGCACTAGACTGAAAAAAAAAATTAGTGAGAACTGCATTTGTAATGATACTGCCTATTTTAACCATAAAAAGGTCTATAAAACATTCACTTTTATCCTTCACATGAGGTACTGCAGCCCCCTGGACTGCATTCAGTATTCAGCACAAATCAAATCTCTAGACAACCTGGTTTGTGTTCCTGCTTCTCTTGTTATAATGCAGTGATTCATTTTCCATTAATTTTCACACAGATTATGCTTCCTTGAATATTACCAACAACGGAGTTAGAATCAAAACCTAACCCAGAACTTGCAGCAAATAAAAATAACAGGTTTTTTTTGTCTTAGTGTCATCGATCTTTTGAGTCAATAATTATCTGGCAGCATAAATTTCACATGACTTCAGGCATCCACAGTAGGTGCAGCTCTACTCTCGGTTTTCTCCCCTCTTCCCAAGTTGGTAGTGACAGGAGAGGAGCAGTAGGGAATGACTCATCTGAACTCCTTTGGGCAGAGCAATTAGGCTGTAATTGAGGGTGACACAATAGGCACAGAAAAGCCAATTTCTTCCTGGTGGCAATCGTGGCAGCCCAAACCCTCAGGCAGAGGCTTTTCCAGACAGCTCCTGTGCCAGGTGACCACAGCCCTGCTGGCACCACAGCAGCCCCAAGAGGCTCTGTCTGCTCAGGAGAGGCACCTGGATATCTCTGCCTGGATCATTCACTTGACTGAAAACAATGGTTTAGCCTTCTGAGCCGGTAAAGACGACACACAAACTCCATCCCCCCCCCCCAAAAAAAAAAAAATTGTCCTNAAAAAAAAAAAAAAAACAACCCCCCCCCCCCCCCCCCAAAAAAAATATAAGTTTACTTGCTTTACATGTTATTGCTTCTGTAACAAGAATAAGACTAGAAAACACATTGTATGTGGCAGTGAAACAGACGTATTATAGTAAAATTCCCCAGGTGGTAAATGTTTCTATGTTTCCTTAGGGTTCAAAAAAATCTTCTCAGTAAGACTATTTTCCACAGGAAATGAAAATATTTTTCTTTTAAGCCAGACTTCAAACCATTTCCCTTGTGAAGTCAAACTTCTTTCCAGTTGTAAGACTCCCATTCAAGCCCTGTTATGCCAGGATGCATTAGAATATCACTTTCCCATTTGTGAACACTATAATTTTCTGCTCACACCCCTGCTTACTCAATTCCTTATACATGAGCAACTAGATATTTTATTTTGATAGTGATCAATAACCCTTCATTGCTTTAATGTAATTTAAATGTAATTTTAAACCAACCATGAGAGGCAAAAATGCACTGTTTAAATTCCAAGCGTATCTGTCGAGCTCCTTCCCACAAGAAAATTGAGCTCCTGTAGTCAGCAGAGCAGGTGCTCCTTTGCAGCTATGTTCCTGCAGGGTTTGTAGGCAGGAGAGGCATGTGTATTAAATATAAATATAAATATATTTATTCCATGGCAAATGGAAGCTGCTGCTGTGATCTGTTTGCAGTGGTAAAGGTGTGTGCTTCATTATGGTGCCCAATGTTGTTTCAAGTATCGTGGCTGATGCTGTGCATCAGAAAAGCTTGAATGCTTATTTGCACTTTTTAAAAAAGAATGTAATTAATTGAAACAGAGGAAATTGGAATTTTTTGGTTTTTTGTAGCTGGAAAAGGCAGCACTAAAATCAGGACAATTGTACCAGGTTAGTTCCATTCTGTGTCCTGGCAGAAGTGTAGGTTCAGGTTCTCCAGGAAAACAGAGGAACTGAACTGATTTCTCTGGTGTTCTAAACCAGGATATTGATGATCTAAGGACAAGAATGGTGCTAGAAACTGCGGTTGCAGGGATACAAGAATAAATTCAAAACTCCATTTTGGTACTTAAAACAAAAAACTCCTGCAGCTGGGGTGCACAGTGCTGGTGAAACCTTTAACAGGTTTGATTCAGGGGATGTGGAAGTGTAAATGGCATAAACAGATCAAAGAGAATTTCCCTATGTTTTGGGAGCTGCTAGGTGAAAACAAACTAATAAAAACTAACATGAACATACCTACCAGTAGAACTTTAATTTAAAAAGGGCTGAAGAAAACCAAAAAAATGTGCTTAGGCATCAAGGCCACTTTCATTTGAGAAGCTGACCATGTTTGCCTGGGCACTGGGGAAATAAGAACAGTGGAAAGGGAAAACAGAGAAGTGCTTGCAAGCCCAGAAGGGCAGGCACCCAATGGCAGAGAGGTGGCAAAGAGCAGCAAGGTGTTTGCCAATAATGCAATGCAAAGCTTGTATCATGCTGAACAAAGGTTGAGATTATTGGCATTTGGAATGCATCCATCACCAGGATCCATCTGGGAGAAGGCAGCATCAATAGTTCTTGCCTTTGCTTGATTTAGAGTCTTCTCTAGTGCCTGGAGCTTGGCTGCTAACTTACTGCTCTCTCTTCTGGCTGAATTCTAGCCCATGTGCAGCTCAGGTATAAGATTCTGAGCAGTCTCCTCAACTTTATGAGTATCCTGCCTCAATATTAAAAGAAAAAAAAAGTCTCTTTGGAACGTGCTATATTGTAAAACTCCACAGCTGAATGTTCCTGTTGTTTTTTTGAATGCGACACTGCTCATCAAAATGTAGCTGCATTTTTTTTATTGCTTAGATTTGATCACACGTTGTTCTGAATATTTTATTTTCATTTATTGAAAGATGACAGTACAGGAAAAGTTTCATACTTTTTTTTTTTTTTGGTCAAGATACACAGACCTGGAGGAATTAATTTCTTTTCTCATATAGGAAAGCTGTCTGCTGCCTTGTATCTTTGTCGTGCAGTGGAATTCACTCCCAGTTTCTAGCCCAGAGGACAAGCCAAGTTGAAAGTCTGGACCTGTTCATTATGCATGCTGCCATTGTGCTTTTAAAAACTAAGTTGAAGTCTTGAAAGCAGATGGAAGTAACAAGCACCTTGATTTAATTTGTATCTCTAAGTTGCTCAGGCCATGTTGAAAATCCTCACGAATTCCTTCTGTGTTATTGTAGGTCTGGGAGGGACACTCTGAGGGCAATTTTCAGTGCCTTCTCCAGGTCCCCAGCACCTGCTGCTTTCCAGATTTTAACAAAAACCTTCTGTTTGCAGGTCTCCTCCTGTCAGGCATCATGAGCTGCACTCAGCGAGCTGTGCCCCACACTGAACACGCTGAGATTTTGTTATGCGTCTGTTGTCTGATATCAAAAGACAAAACCCCTTGCAACAGTGTTAAAATGGTAAGAGAAAAAAAGCAGTTCTTTGCTGGGAGCTCCCATGTGTATCCATAGTTATGGGCTATGGGCACACTCAGTATAGTATTTCTTCAGTTTTTATAAGTTTAGCAAATTATCAAATCTAACAAACATTGTCCAATTAGAAGAGCAGTTAGGTAATTTTTCCCCCAGATACTGCCCCACTGGAGTTGGTCCAGGGCTTCTTTGTCCCATTTCTTGTTGTTTCTCCTCAGATTGGAAAACAAAATGTTCTTCCTGTAGGTCCTCTTCTTGAAAATAAGATTAAATGGTATTTCAGGAATGTATTAGAAGGTTAGCTTATTACTCTAAAATCTAAGAGAAAGGGTAGGAAAAATACCAGGAGCTGTGTAACAACATATTAGCAGTCTACAAAGGTAGGAAAAATGTGTAAAAGCTGAAATCTTTAGGCATCACATCTGATTGCTGTGCACAAGATGAGAGGTGCAGGCCAGGCTGGCTGTGTCCAGGGGGTGAACTGCTTCTGCACGGGTCTGTGCAGCTTCTGTGCTCACTGAAATCCCACAGCAGCTCCTGGAAAAGCCTCCCCTTACCCTGAGAGATGCCTGTGTTGGGCCCATGCTGAGCAAACCTGCAGGTGTGCCCCTCCTGCCTGCACCTGCCCACCCATTAGAGCATGGAGTGATGTAATAACAGCAATTGTGTGCTTCTCTTGGCTTCCCCTGAACATCTGCTCCAGCGTTTCCAGCACAGCAGGGAACAGCATTATCCTGGCTTTAGGGCTCATCTGGCTCTTAGAACATCAGGAATCCCAGGCATCATTGTGCTCCCTCTGGAGAGCAAACCCACTGCAGTTGTGTCACTCACACCCACACGGGCTCCTGCTCATCTCACACCATCATGACTGCAAATCTGGGGAGTTTTACACTTATTTATTGCCCTGTGGAGGAATCAGCTGACCTAATCACTCTGGGCTCCGTGACTCATGTGAAGAATAGTAACTGGTGTCAGCCAGGAAAGAAACATTCGAAGCTTTCAGCAAATTTCCATTAAAATAAGTCTTTTTGTATTATGACATTTATTTCATGAAACATTAACTTCATTTTCTGCAGACTGTTTTAACATTTTCAGTTAAAGGTTTTTTCTCACTTTTGCATTACTAGATAACTATAATAATGCAGGGCACATCATAAAGTTTGCAGAGAGCTGTACATCTGAAACTGTTACAGTTCAAAAATAGAAGTGAAACAAAGTCCAAAGAGAAAACTGTCAGTGAAAATTGGTAGCAATTGGATATGTATGTAAATTACAAAAACTAATCTACCAAGATTCATAGGGCAAATAACTCCAGCTACTATTACTTGGCACCAAATAAAAACATTTCATTGAAAGTGCAGCTGCTGGAGAAATGAACTGATAAACATAAATTGAACATAAATGGCTGCAGGCAAACTGGAGTAGCAAACAGAAAAGGGACAGGGAAAAAAATGTTGTTTGTATACACGTGTGTGCCTGTGTACAGAGTGTTATACCCATGTAAACCCCCTGAGAGTCTCAGACATGGAGGGGATTGTCAAGGATCCCCAGCCCAGAAAGTTTCCCAGGTGGAAAACCCTCAGTCACTCTCCCCAGGAATGGAGCCACTCCCTGGCTGCAGCTGGGGAAGTGTGTCCAGAACTGGGCCCTGCTACTGCTCTGGAGATGCTGACCATGGTCAGTGACGAAAGGGATAGAAGGATAAAATCAGGCTCTGAATTTCATGCCTTGCTGACTGATAAATTTAATACATTAGGCTGTTGTACAAGAATTTATGTAAAGTCTCAGGCCGAAACCCGGTATGATTTTTAGCAATTTAAATATGAAATTACTCCATTATTCCCAGTAGTAGGGTGAAAACTGAGGTTATACCTTATGCCTCCTCCCCTTCCATTCTTGTCTCAGAGTCCCAGCTAGGTATGCCTTTCAATTAATTCCTTTCCCTAAGGACACCATTAACAAACACCAATATGAATTAGAGAACACCAAAAACACATATAAAGCCATGTAGATACATATGCACAGATAAACTCCCCTTCTCCTTCCAGGCACGTAAATACCCTAAATCATTCTCTGCAGTTTCCTAGGAACCACACTCCAGATGTGGTATTTAAGAGTGAATGTGGCTAACGTTTATTAGACTTGAACTGTATTGTGGGTAATTGTCCAGTAATAACCTTTGGTAAATTATATGAAGCCTTTACTTTACTTAACAGGGAATGCAGGCTCCCCAAACTCTAATATTATCATCATTCAAGATAATGAGCAACACAAACCATTCCATTACCAATCTAAAAGCAATAAATGTCAAAGTAAAGGACTATGTAATATTCTGGCCTGGAAGAACAAAGGACAAAAGTAATGATAATGCCTTTTTATATTTGCAGTCTATTATATCATGCATAACAAATGACCCTGTAATTGTAGACAGTGTTATTTTAACAGGTTGTAAAGGGGAAATGGTGGGGGTGGAAAGGGAGTGTTTTGAATGCTGACCCAAAAAATGCTGTAGGGCTGGTGGATTGGAATGCCTGATGATTTATTTGAATTTTATCCTGGTAACTCCTGCTGGATTATTCTGGAGCTGTTTTGTTTATCACCACGGTCATCTGGTGCAATGTGACACCCAATCCTTGCTCGCAGCGCTGATTGCTTGACCAGTGACTTGGTGACATGAGCACAAGCAGGAGCAACCACACCATTTCTAACACAGGTGATTGATTTATGGGAATTTCTAATTTGGAATTCCTCATTTACAGACCATTCAGAGGTCACACAGCATTTGGGCATTCATTCATTCATTATGAGTTGCTGCAAATAACGGGTTATCTCTATTGCTCCACATGTGGTGCTATAGTTCAGGTGCTCCTTGGTCTGTAGATTGACTTCACTTTGGGCTATCCTGGTTTAATTCTCTTTTGTAACCAAAAGCAGAAGTGAGGAAACTATTTGATCAGCATTCAGAGTAAATTTTTAAAAGTTAGGGGGAGCAAATTGCCAGAAACTGGGGCAGCCAATGGCTCAGCTACCCCAGTGTAAAAGTAGGGTAATTCTGATCTTCTTGCACCTTATATTCATTGCTGTTTTGAGAAAAGCATTTTAATCAAAAAGTGTCCTTTAAATCTCATTCCCCAATATGCACAGCCAAATTCTGATACCAGGTACCCAGGTCTGAAATAAATTCATCCATCCTGCTCTTTCTAAACTTATGGACTTGATGAGTAGGATTTAGCTGAAAGGGAGAAAGTTGAGAGTTCTTGGTCCAGAAATGAAGCCTTTGCTGCCAATATATTGTTTTATATGGGGCTTCTATGACTTCTTTGGGGAAGATGTAAAATATGATAATAAACTGAACTAACCCTGCCTGTATTTCCCTTATTAAGCTGGTTTAACAAGTTGCCTTTGTCGCATAATTGTTGTTCATAAAGGTCACATTGCCACCTCAAAAATGCATCTGCAGTGTTTGTCAGAGAGAAAACAGGCCCCCAGAAAAAAGCTGTAAAATTTAAGTTATTTGTACTGCAGCTTAAGAGAAGTGACAGGAAAAAACCAAGCAGCAAGCAGTTATTTTACATAACTTTCTTTTTTCAAGGAAAACAAATGATGAAACTCCTCAATATTTGCATTTTCCCTATCATACATCCCAAACCTGTCAACGAGTGGCAGGGGGTGGCAGTGCCTGTCACATCTCTGCTTTTGGAAAAGATCAGAACCCTGATGGCACAGCCATACTGCTGTTTCCATAGCAGAACTCAGAAAAAAAAAAACGTTCCCCAGGAGAGTTTTTTTGATATCACCATTTTTCAGGTAAGTTCCATGATGATGATCACAGCTTGTGTTGTGTTTTATTTTTTGCTCCTTCTTCCCCATATCTAAATGTGTGTTATGCATTTATCTACACGTTCATCTGTTTCTGTTTGTCTGCAATTTTATGTGGCAGCATCTGCGAGTGGTGGTTTTGTATAATAACATGAATATAAGTGAAATCAACAGTTGGGTTTAAGGGCTGTGTTCGGCAGGAAGAGGACTTTTGGATGATTCTAGCTATGGATTGACTGCTACATAGCTGGTGTGTGAAGAGGGATTTGGTTAAACAATTCTTCTAGATATCAAGATTATCGTCCTCTTTTCCTGGGATACTGCAGAAAAGAAACTTAGCTCTTTTCAGTCTGAAAAAAAAAAGTCATCATGTATCCAACAAAATTGTATTTTGGCTCACTGTCCCCCAATCTCAAATGGCATTTGATTGCTTATCAGACTTTGTCAAGTTCAGAAACAGTTCAGGAAACAACATATGTGAATCCACCCTCAGAGAAAAGTGTAAATGTTAATGGTGCCCCTGAGCTGGGAGCAAGATAAGTGACAATGTCCAAGATAGTCAGGAGAAAATTAGAAAAATTGTTATGGGATTACTTATACATTGAGATTTAATTCCAAATGGAGGGGGAGGCCACAGGAATGTTCCAGGTATCAGTCTGAAGGCGGAAGTGTAACCACAAAGGCTTATTACAAATTGATTATGTTGGCATGGTGGAGAGATTGAAATCTACCTAAACAAGTTTGGATGCAGACTGGGACACATCTACCAAATCCAGCACCTGGGAGCCCAGCATGTGCTGTAATATGTTCAGTGCTCCTCCACCAGCAAAGAGAGAGCTGAAAAGTTGAAGAAGACTTGAAATTAGTTAAAGAAAGCCCCCAAAAACTGCTCAGTGAGCTGCTCTGCCTATCTTATCCTCAGGCAAATGGTAATGCACTTTATTGGAGAGTATTTTTAATGGCATTTTGCACATTCATGGAGTGTTCTGAGGTATTTTCTGCACCTTGGACATGGAGAACACGTGCTAGAAGGGATTTGCATGGAATGATAGTGCAGGGTCTTGTGGGACTTCCACTATTTCAAATAATCTCGTCACATATACTCTGGAAGGAAGTGCTAATTAAAAGTATAGAAGAGCATATGTGATATTTGTGAAGCTGCTATCCAAAGCTGTGTTGCTGCATCTGTTCTGTATTGCAATTAGTTATGGTTAAATCAGAAAATAAGATATCTGAGCTCTGCAGTTCTAAAACTGCAAATCCCTCCCCCACAAAAAAGCAGGCAAAGTGCACCTGTAATGAAGTAGTGGGAAAAGTAAAATATCAGCCCATAAGCAGAATGTAGGGGTTCTTTGTGTTCCAGTGTCACTAAATTTTATTATGAGAATTTATTTTAAAAAGTTTATTAAATTTATTTAATTATTTTTTACTTTAGTTATATTATTTGAATTATTTATTTA
>VXBB01015569.1:163086-174012 GCA_013399915.1 Illadopsis cleaveri
TTAGTGGAAAACCACTATTAATATTAGGAAAAAAGTCGTATGAAATAAAGAGGATTTTTCTGTGTTGGTTTTGTGACTTACACCTTAACCTATAACTTATGATGGTACAAAGATTTTCTGTGGCATCCAAAATCAGCACTCTCCACTAATCTACCCACAGAAGCCACAGGAGTAGAAAGCAGAAAAAAATCCACATTGTTACAGCATTTTTTCAATGGCTGTTCTCAGTTTTGAAATATGAAAGGACAGTAATGTTGTTTTTTCTTTTTTCATTTTAGCTCTCTAATTGTTTGAATTTTTCCATTTAGCCCTTTAGTGCTCTATATTTACTGCGGGTTTGACAACAATTTTTGGTGCTTAGTTTTGCCTGTAGGATTCCCTCTTTCTGAATCTTCTCTTTTGTTTATGAAATCAGGAAGACAGGCAGTTCTGCCACAGATGGGGCCCAGGCCTCAGGGAAAACAGGTGACCTTCCTAGAAAGTGTCTGAATTTCCCTTTTCCAGTACATTTTATTACTAGGCAGTCTTCCAGTTCCACGTGTATAAAATACACTGTAGAACTCCTAAACAAAGAGATGGGAAAGTACCTATATAAAAGTGGTTTTTATTAATGTGTAATTTAGCACTGAATATGCCAGATATTATCCTCTTTTTCAGCTCTTATTAGAGGCTTATGGGATGTTCTTCATCAATAATGTTCCAGAGCCCTGTACTTATAATTAGAGCTGGCTGAATTATTCATCCCAAACAATATTTATCATAAATTTATGCTCTCCATTTCCTGGAAGAACACTACTTGTTTTTATGCTTATTGGGTAAGACAGCCTGCTGCTTTCCAAGGGCTCTCAATTTCGGGGTTACAAGGTCCACAAGGTATGAATTTTGTATCCCAAGCCTTTTGTTTTCCCTCAGAGGTGATGGGGGATGTTGTTCCCTCAGGGGCAGCAGTGAGGAGTCGCTCATTATTTGCCTGGTAACTGCAGAAGCAAAGGAGAGGTTTCTGAAGGTGTGACCTTTCTCTGGAGGGAAATATCTTATTTCAGAGTAGCTCCCAGCAAATTGATTTGTCATTCATACACAGTTGTGGTTCACTGGTGCTGTTTTGTTCTGGGCCAACCAAGCCTCATGAATATTATTCATTGTGGTCTGAGCACCTCCTTTTGAGGTCAGCCAAGCTTTTTTTGGCTCTGGCTTCCAGAGTGTGTGTAAACTCATCTGACCTGAGCTGTTAGGAGGTGTTAATATGGTCTGGCAGCTTGCCTGCTGAATCCCATGGGGTGGGAAGCTGTGGCTTTCTCTGGATCCACTCACCCATGCACACAGTTGAGTTCTGGGCTGCAGCACATGCCATGATTTATCCCTGCAGGTCAGCTCAGCTCCCCTCAGCCACTTGTTCTTCCCCACTGGGATGGGGTAGAGAACTGTAAGGGTAAAAGGGAGAGAATTCCTGAGTTGGGATCAGGACAGCCTGATAAGGAAGCAAAAGCTGCCCACACAAGCAAAGCAAGGAATTCATTCACCACTGTCCAGGTGTTCAGGCATCCCCAGGAGAGCAGGGCTCCCTCACACGGAAAGGTGCCTTGGGATCAAACATTCCAAGCTCTGATCATCATCTCTTCCTTCTTCCTCCAGCTTGTGCTGCTCAGCATGACCCCAGAAGGTCTGGGATATCCCTGTGGTCGTTTGGGGTCAGCTGTCCTGGCAGGATGGTGTGAGAAACAGTAAAAGCCTCGTTGTTGTGTGAGCAGTAACTAAAGCATCCCTGTGTTATCAGCGCAGGGATCACCACAAATCCAAACTGTAGCCCTGCACAAGTTACCAGGAAGAGAAAACATCCTGCTCTCATTCTTGTTCTGTCCACTAATGCTCATCTCTAACCCTGTGGTGCAATTTAAGTGGTTGGTCATTGTCTTTCCTGCTTTTTTTTTTGTGTGTGGCAGGGGTTTCAAATGGGAGGAATTTCTGGGGATTGATTCCATGGTGCCTGCAGGAAAATCACTCTTGTGCTCAAGCTGTGGATCTTGAGCATTCTCTCAAATAAAAGGAAAATGAGATTTCCTTAGAGAGGAAATAAGAATGTCCCAGCTGTCATATTTGTAGACATAAATTTACAGTAAGAGTGCAGTGTAGTTTAAACAATT
Organism: Illadopsis cleaveri; assembly: GCA_013399915.1. Taxonomy (NCBI): domain Eukaryota; kingdom Metazoa; phylum Chordata; class Aves; order Passeriformes; family Timaliidae; genus Illadopsis; species Illadopsis cleaveri. Next base: position 165,228 of record VXBB01015569.1, read on the forward strand.
AAAATACACAGAATATTATAAAGAAAATAGAACGAAGTCTCCAAGAAATTGCTCTATGGTGGGTGCTGATTGTATTCCCATGATTTGTGAATATATTTTTCTTGCAACTATCTTCACAGACCGTCACAAAGTGGGTCTGAAATGTTTTTTGGTGCTGATAAATGACAGGGATTTTTTTAAAAAATATCTTATTGTCCTGGTTTACGGCAAACTTGGGAGAAAATCCTAGGACATTTATGTAAAATCCATGTAAATTTGTCAGCTTACATACATCTTTCCTAATCATCCATTTCTTGTATCTCAATTGCTAACAATAAGGAAGCTAGTCTGACATTTTCATCTATGTATAAATTTTGTTTTATTCAAAAATTGGTAGCAATCATTTTGTTTTAAATATGAATTTATAAATATTAATTTAATAAAGCTGTCTGGGATTTGTTTGGCTGCTTTGCTTTTGCATTGTTTTCCCCTTACCTAGCAATGACCAAGATACTTAGTGAAGGGTAAATAGATCTTTAATATAAAAAAAATTAATAAAAAGGCAAATTTATCTGATTATTTACAGAACTGCTTTACTCCTGGCAATTTGAGTAAAATGGATAAAATTAGTTCTGATTGCAGTAAGGATGGGAAAATCACTCGGTGCTTAAAATTCGAGTGGTTTCTGTTTCATCAAAAAGACAACATTAATTGTCACCTACGTGATGCACAACTTTCAGTTGTCCCAGAAAGTTTATATATTAAAGATTTTTTTCAAATTCTTAATAACAGAGGTTTTATGACCTGCCAGGTGGAAGCCATGGAGGATGGAGCTGTTGCCAGATGAATGTGGGGTATATATTTCCCCAGAAACTATAAAAATGCTGTACCTGAAGATGATTTTACCTCTGTCTGTGAGCACCTGTGGTTACAACAGTACCATGTTTGCATTCTCCAGCCAAATCCACACTTACAGGTTCTGTTTCTTGCAAAAAGTACAGATAACCAGAAAAAGAGTAGGAAGCGACAGGAGGAATTCTGAGGGGAAGTGAATTAAATAATTTTTTTCTTTTACAGAAGATACAGTGATTTTCAAACACCTGAAATATTAGAGGGCAAAAAAGGTATACTATGCATTTCAGTGGAATTTAATCTAATCTAATCCAATTAATGTCCATGAAAATCCCATCTCCTAGCATTTTACAGTGGGATTCTGATTTCAGTTAATGCCTCTACATGTTGCTCTAATATAAACAATATGGAAAACACCTAAAATCACAATCATCTGTCCTCTGGCTCACAGTGACTCTGTGGACTCAGTCTGCCTCCAGGGTGTGGCAATGACACCAAACAAATATTCTCTGGGGAGAACAGGAGGAAGAGGACATAAGGAAAGTGGGACTAAACAGCTTCATATCCCTGAAGGTATTTCAAATGCAAAATATTTCAGCAAATGAGCCTCTCTGAGCATATTACTGCTAAAACTATTGTAATAGGGACAGGACAGCATGTCCTATTAATGACATTTGGAGGTTTTGGGGGGTTTCTGTTTTTTGTTTTGTTTTTGTTTGGGTTTTTTGTTTTGTTTGTTTGGTTGATTTTGTTTTTTATTCCTTCATTAAAGACATGCCTCAGTGTCTCTACCTGCACTCTGTGAAGTTTAAAAAAAATCCCTCATGTGTCAGAATGCAGGTTATCTGTCTTCAAAACCCTTTTTTCTCTTCTTCAGATATCCGTTCTCTCCTTCATCCTAGCTTCTTCCATTTCCTTAAGAAAAAAACCCTCTCAAGTGCTGAGGAAACTATATGTCCTCAGAAATTACAGCTTTCCTCGGCTCTTGTCTCTGTTTTCTTTGTTAAACTATTTAAAATAAATATTTTATCTGAAATAAGGAATAAGAAATGGGGAAGATGTGACCTAGTTTCCTTCTTCTTCTTCTTCTTACAAGGTATTTTCAGTAATTCTTAAGAGGATTTCCTCAAATGTCCTTTCCAACATTCCGCTTTCCTTCCCACGATCTCTTGTGTTTTAATATTCATGAAGGACCTGGAGCTGGGTAAGATGTGGTTCTGTCACTTCATGGGATGAGAGGAGCTCAGTGCAAGGAAGTGCACTCCCTCAGAAGGCAGAAATAGAGGGTGTACGTGGGAGGATCAAGGGAGTCTTTCAGAGACAGTGAAATCTTGCTTTTCTGGAAACACAAAAAATTAGATATCATGAAGTAGAGTACTTGGAGTTCAGAAGGCAGTTTGTCTGATCTTCTCACATGCCCTCCTACATTCTTCAGATTTTACTGAAATAATTCTGAATTCTTTTTTTCGGTTTTTCTTTTTTTAAGTGGAAATTGAAGTTGGGAACAAAGTTAGTAAAGACACATTTACATTTAACTAGGTCTACTGATTTCAACCACCCCTCAGTTAAATACAAGCATCCACCTGACTAAACGGATCTTTGTTCACAGGACACTTGTATTGGTCCATGGACAGACATTTCATTTGCTTCTCACATGAATTTTAAATATTTTCAAGTAATTAAGGTATCTTTGAAATATTAAATTTTTCATTTGGAGTAGTGGTACCATTTACAGTCATTTTGATCATTACTACCGAAACAGTTTTTATTTCTTTCAAGTTTGTTAAAATCTTAAGAATATCATCATTGCCTTATCCTAATTTAAATTATAATAGAAATTGGAGTTCTAAATCTCTTAAAGTAGTTTATCTTTCAACAAGTGCAATAATTGACATTTTCAAGTTTGTCTGATGACCTGAGGACCCCTCCTTGCAGGAAGTGGTTTGCCTGGGGAATTTTGTTTGGGAAGACCCCAGAAATTCTGTAGGTCTACAGGCATCCAGCTGCTCTGCAAAGGTAGTTCTGGTAGCTGCTGTTAAATTATAGAGGATTATTTTTGGCAAAATGGGAATGCTTGGAAGTTGAGTCATAAGTCTCTCCACTGGAGAAGAAATAATTTTTTCATAGTAACAGAGACAAGATAAGAAATTTAAAGGCAGAATTTTTCACAAAGTATTTCTTTTCTTCTTTAGTGCATATTGCAGGAAAAAATCCTAATGGCACTATAGAACATGGATCTGAGGAAAGACGGATTTCACCTTAGCAGAAGGCAGCCAGTATTTCTGATAAAATGTAGAATTTAATTTTGTTTGTCTTTTTTTACTGCAGCATTAATGAAAGTAACATATATTTATTTGTTAACTTAGGCCCTCACCTTGAAAATTATTTGCCTTTGCAAGTTTGCTTTAAAATGCAAGTAAAATGGATGTGGTGTAAGGTTTTTGTTCCCCTCCTGAAGCTTCCCCACCGTTCAGCATTTCAACCAGAGAAATTTGTTTCATGCAGGCTCAATAGTGGCATCACAAGTGAGAAGTGCTGACAAACAGAGCATCTCTACAGACAGTGACAAGCTCTGTTTGAAGCCAACAGCATTTGTGGCTTTTTTTTCTTTTTTCTCCTTTTAAATGCAAGCACTAAAGTTTACTGTACTGCTGAGTGAAATCTGAGACATGACATCCATGTTGGCATTTCTGCTGTATGAAGAATTTACCCTTAATCCATGGTCTTTGCCAGAGCATCAGTGGTATACATACAGCACTGAGAAGTGGGTATAATAATTAGCAAGGCTTAATTTGTCAGTCACTGGGACTTTTTGTCTATTTCAACTTCATAAGTCCTTGTTTCGTTTTTTTTTGTTATTTGTTGTTGTTGGGGTTTGTGTTTGTTTGTTTGTTTGGGGTTTTTGTTGTTGTTGTTTTTGGTGGGTTGTTTGTTTGTTTGTTTTTTGTTGTTTGTTTTTGTTAAAGAGGAAATTTCTGAGCCTTCCACCATATTCACCATGTGTATATTTCACTGGTGGTGTCCCTTGGTCATGTTCTGGCCCACGGGGGTGGCCTGCTGGCCCCATCATTTTTCACCCCTCAGAATGACCTGGAGAGGTGATGAGCAGAAGTTTGTGGCGATGGTTTTTCCTGTGCAGTTGGTTTGTTGCTGAGATCTCAGGGTGTCAAAAGCCACAATGAATCTGTATCTCGGTCTATTCTCAGAAGCTGAACATAATGAGTGTTTTATAACGTTCTGCTGCTTGGAGTACTCAGCCAACTCTTCCAAATTCAGTGTGTGCCTCGCCAGTCAACAGTCTCACAGAAATATGGAGCTCTAGATGAGCCAGGCTGAGGAGAATAATATATATTTATTTTTACACAATCATCTGCCAGCTATTTAGTGTTTATAGGCTTTTGTTGATGTCTGATTTTTTTCTGAGGTCTGAGTTATATTTTATAAAAACCATATCAGGTCCCCGGACATTATAGAATATAAACATGTAAAAAGTGGGCTGATGCTAAAATCACATTAACCAAATAATCCAGAATGCAAAAGCTGTGTTTGCATGAAACTCTCTTCTCACAGTGGCAACACCAGGTCTGGTCTATTTGGCAGAAAGAGGAAAAGTAAAGAGGAGATGATCAGGAACAGATAACAAGTGGGTAAATGTTGTGCTTGTCTTGAACTTGGATTTATGTTCAGAAACAGTATTAATAATCAGAGATGGTAACCACATAATTTCAGTTGTTAAAAAGCAATTAAAGTTTTTAAAGTCCTGAAATGTTTGCTACTTTTCAGTTCTAATATTGATACTGATACTACTGATTCAGTTCCAATAGCATTACACAGCTTTTTGTTTAATCATGGTTCTTTTAGCTTTTACTTTTTTTTGATCCTACAGATACCAATATTTTTCCTCACCTTTTCATCAACAGAAAACAGAGCAGAGAGGAAAAGAAGGGAATGTTTCTTTCAGAAACTTAGAACTCTGAATCCCTCAAAATAGGACTCTGAGAAGTTGGGAAGGCTCTTGTTGTTAAAACAAACACGTAATTTTAACCTTAGCCACTGTAATGGCTTTATTCTCATGAGAACTGAATGGAAGAGATTAACTAAAAAACACTTGTGAATTGAAAGAAGTAGGAGAGAAAACATCTCCTACCCAAAGCAGCCACAGTGACTACAATGGATGATAGTTTGAGTGGTTCTGTGGTTCCTGGGGAAGGGAGGGCTGTGAAGGTAGCTTGGAATGTGTTTGTTCTTTTAAGGCACAGCTGACAAAAAGAAATAGAAGTAGAAGTAGACAGGCTGGTTAAACTCATTTTTAGCTCAGTCATTTGCATCAAACTGCATTGCAGCACATTCAAACAAGGTGGAAACAAAAGACACGGAATTTTCTGCATCACAGCAGAACAGAAGGAAGCCAGAAATCTTTTTCTCATTCAGATAAGTAGATCTGCTGCTGCTCCAGAACACTTTTTGCAAGGGGATGGTGGAGATGGTGAGGGAGAAAGGTTCTTCCATGCAAAGCCAGACCAATAAAAAAGATTTCTCATGACAAACATCACCCTGGTGCTGTTCTCCAGTGCACCTGCAACACACAGACTGGGCTGGGCCTTATCAGCCCTGAGTAAATTGGAATTAGGGTTTCCTACAGAATTTGAGCAATCCTCAGCTGCTCTATTCACCTTTGTTTTCACAGGTTCCAGAGGATTTATTGCTTGGCTTGGAGAAATTGCTACAAGGCAGACTGTACAGTGAATTCAGTTACCCAGGGAGAGGCACAAGCAACAATCCAACTTGCAAAAGATCTAAATTGCATCTTTAGCACTCTTGGTGATGCACTGAATTTTGGAGTCCACCTTGCACTAGAACCTGTTCTAAAGAAGTATGTGCACATGGGCATACATGTATGCATACCCCTAATCTATCCCTGTTTATTAAAAATATTTCAATGTTAAAATTTTTAAAAAATGCTTCTTAGACCTCTGCCACAATTATACTTTAATATCACATAGTATTTGCCAAATCAGTTAAAGGATTAATTTATTCCTAATGTTTATTTAAGCCTGTTTATGAATTGAATTGCCTCTGGACTAATTAAACAAAGATTACCACCAGCAGTGCACCCAGCATGAGGTTCGTTGTTTCTCCTTTAACCACTTGCCTTTAGGTTTTTTTGTGAAGGGTGTAGAAAGGAAATATTGCAAATGGAGTTAATTTGATGTTTCTACAAGAGTAGCCTTTTGTAAGATGCTTTGATTACATGGGAGAGCAGCTCCTATAAAGACCTATTTGGTTAAGTAGGGCTTCTTAACTCCAAACAGGGAGAAAAAATTACGAAATGACTACTCAAGTGAGTATAACAAGAACAAGGAAGATAATCTTAACAAGCCCTGGGAGGCAGATCATTAGCTGGAATTCCATCAGTAAATGGATCTGCCACACAACTTCAGCATCTCGGAGGTTCTGTGCAAGCTCCATCCTGAAAATGTGCCCATGGGGTTGTTTTATTTTTGTTGTGTAAAGTGCTTTTGCTTTGTTTTCAAGTCACTAAAAGGAAAAAAAAAAAAGCTACACCTTTTAGTCACATTATTCTTCATGTTTCTTGCAAATGATATCTTAATTCTGTCTCCTTGCACTACTGCAATATTTTTCTGTGTCTCTGTTTTATATCCTTCAAAATATTCAGAGCAGAAAGCAGGGTGAAGACACTGAGAGTTGGTGAGGTGATGGAGGAACCTTCAGAAAATTAAATTCCTTTTCCATTTAATCTTTTATCCTCTGTGAAGAATGTCAGTGTTGCACAGTAAAACAATATTTGGGTCGCAGATTGCTTTGTATTTTGTGGAGACTTGCAGTAACAGAATTCTCACTGCCAGTATCTCATGCAAGATGACTGCTGTAAAATGTGACTTTGCAAGCATTGTAGGCACTAAAACAAAATTTAAGGGATTTTGGTTTTGTTTTTTATTGATATAAGGTGGATTGCTATTTAAGCAAATTTGATCTCAGGCTGCCCCTTGGAAAGAGTAGCTCAGGTTTTTATTTCTTTTCTTAGCTCTTTTGTTGGCTTTCTCTTTTCCCATTGACAAAAACAGTATCCTCAAGATAAAAGTAGAATGTAAACAAACTCCATTGCATATTCCAAATGTTATTTCCCACTTATCATTTAGATTAGCTTTTTTTTTTCTTTTGTATGTGTGTAATTGGAAAAAGTGATAAAGCATTGGCAAAGAGAATTAAACATAAAAGGAAAAGCCACGTAGAAGATTCATATATGAAAAGTCTTACACAGCACTCTGACATGATCAATAACAATCTCTTTTCAAAGAATCTGAACTTAACATCAGATCTTATTCCTCAAGAGAACACCAAAAGGATGAAACAAAATGAGGAAATTGCCTCTCAGGTGCTGTTTTGATGCCCCACTTGTGAACATCTCCCTGGTAAGGCCATCCAAATTAGACAGGAGCAACACAAATCTATATGAACTTGATAAATGCTACAGTCATGTATTGATTTTTTTCAGCAGGCCTTTTACAGGTTGTTAATGGCTGTGGTTGAAAGAGGCTTAACTCACAGTTTCTGGCCAGCTGTAATTCATGTCCCAGCATTTCTTTGGAGCTGATTGACTCTTGCCTGTAATTATGGTTTACATCCTTCTTTTACACCCCTGGTTTAGTAGATGTCTGCATGATCTGGTTACATGATGCAGGCAGGCTCTGAACTGTAAATTCCTCCTTTCCAGCCCTGCAGCCTTGTGTGCCTCACCTGCACTTCCACTTTTTGCTGAAAGTCTCATCAGGAGGGAATTGCCTCACTCCACAGCATTTTGCAAAAGATTAATTCTGACCTCTGAATTTGCTTGTTGTAGCTCAGATGTAAGAGGAGAAATATGAGAAAGACAGGAATATTACATTATTTTTCAAATTAATTTCACTGACTTTAGCATCCTCAAAAATGTTCTGACCTAAGCTGATCATCTGGGCTTTTTCTGCAGCAGTGGGAGATGGCAGTGAAGGCACTCCTCATTCTTTTTCAGTGATGGAGGGCTCCTAAATGAACAGCTCTCACCACACTTTTCCTCAGTCACCCTGGATAAATCTTTTGCAGGAAAATATTGCTGTGGAGGGAGTGGATGTGGGGCAATAGGAGAAAGAGGAGCAAATGTTTGTGGTGCAGTGTCCTTTCACTGATTCCCTTTGCCCATCATCACGCTGAAGAGGGTCTTTCCACCAGCATCCTGTAAATATCTCAGGTCTCTTGGAGTGACAGGAGGAGTTCCAGCCAGAGGAGGCTTTTGGTTTTCTGTGTGTGTAGAACAGGGCAGCTTTTCCCTCCCCAGTAGACATTAGGAAACATTGAGCTCCTCACCTCTGCCAAAAGTGAAGCTTGCAGAATGATTCTGAAACACAACTCAGAACAGGAATCCATCACCCAAGAGGGACTCACACAAGAATGACACAGAGAGCCACCTGTATCTTCACTGGTGAAAAATAACACCTTACAAACGAGCCTGGGAGATTTCAGGTAAATGATCCTTTGAGATTTTTTGACTCCCAGGTCATGCAGAGGTGACTTCTTAAGAGCACAGGACACGTGGATTTTCAGGGTGTAAGAGTTCTCAGCAGATTCTTATCATTTCGAGGAACTGCATGAAATTGATCAACAACTTTGCATTTCATAAGAGAAATATGCAACAAGAAACTCAGTGTATATGTGCCTTTTAAAAAAAGGGTCACTTCCTTGAAACAAGACTGCAGGTATATAAAATGTGAGACATAATAAATATCTTTAAAAAGATTGAATAAAGAAAATACTGAGAAAAAAGAAACATTTAGAAGCTTAGCTTCAGGGACAGCAGAGAGTAAAGGAACACAGTGAAAATATTGGAACTTTAGAATTCATTCCCCATTTTTTTTTTTTTTTTTTTTTTTTGGAGAGGATTTTTTCTCAAGAAATTTTT
>VXBB01015569.1:174038-184503 GCA_013399915.1 Illadopsis cleaveri
TTTTTTGGATCTTTGCTAAGGAAATTTGTGCAAAGTGTGCCAGTACAGCAGTTGGAGTTCTGTTTGCAGTACCATCACAGCTGTAGTTTTCATGACAGAAATTAATCAAAAGACTGTGTGGGAACTGCAAAGAGCAGGGAAAAACCCATTCAGGACTGAGGAATTTGATGAAATTATAAGGCATATCATAACCTCTAGTTGTTAGGGTACTGATAAATTCATTACCTGCTCCGCTGGAAAAACTTGATGAGGAACAGCACAGATTTTGTAACTGGTAGAGATTTTATCTACTTGGACAGGGGCCTAGAAATGAGAATTTCTTCAGTGTGCTTGCAGGATCCTTTCACCAAATATAAGGAACAAGAATACAGTCTGGCTTTGACAAAATTAAGTAGTAAGTTGGATAAAGTTTGTTTCATTGCTTAATGTTTTCAATTAGAGTTTGATCATCTGTAGGCCTGAAAATGTTGAGTGAGAGAAAAGAACCACCAATTCAAATACTTGCACTTTAAATTGTCAATGCAGGCAAGAAAAACATTCATCATCTTCTTCTTTTCAAAGGGTTTTTCCAAATAAATACTATGGTGCCATGTAAAATTTGGAAAGACTTTGTCTTGTATTGACTTAAGACTGGAACTTCTGTGGGATGCATTTGCCAAAAAAAAAAAAAAAATCCACTTCTAGTGCATTTACCCTGTGAAGCTGAAGAGTCTTTTAGGTATGATATTATAATTATTGGGACATATTTGTACCTGGTGGGTCTGTTTCAACTCTGTAAATGGCAAAAAAATTGTAACAATCCATCTTTTCAACTAAAGGTGAGACTCTAACCAGAGAGATAGCAGGATAACATGGGGAAGGAATGTGAGATCAGGGAATGTGTGGGTTACACATCACAGAACAGTAATTACTATTTTTATATATATATATGTATATATACACAGACATAACTTTTCACATTTTCTGTGCTGTTCATGTATGTGCATTTTTCTCTTAGTGGGTCTAACAGCAACATCCCTTGAGCTGAGCATTCAGCACCAAATTAACAAGAGACTGAATTGCAGCTCTGGCAAAATCATCGTCCACCTTGGACGTCTCTACAGTGAGAGTGTTTGGTAACAAAAAACACCTCTGGATTTCCCTGCAAGTGTCTGAAATGATAATTCTTTAGGAGGAAGCTGTTGGGAGCTGTCTTTCTGGGGTGTAGGTTCAACAACATCCATCTCTGAGCAGGGCTTGGAACAGCCAGGACATGACACCGTGATGCACTGACCCTTCGCTCCCCCAGCCACTGCTGCAGGAAACATTGCAGCAGCTTTCATAGGTTCTGCTTGTTTTGCAGGTTAAAGAGCAGTGTTCAATGGACACACGAGGCAGGGAAACAAGCTTCTCTTTTATTCCCCTTAATTTTAGGAGAGGGTTGTTTGCAAGTGAATTATTTGGCTCATTTGAGGATCTACAACAGTGCAGCAGAACTCCAGAACTCCATAAGGAGTGGAGAACTCAAAAGATAGATTAATTTCTGGATTTTTTTTTTTAATGTGATCAAAACCCACCTGCATTTGTTTCCTTCAGTTCTATCAGGAAGTATTACCTGTGCTGTCTGCCCCTTTCCCTGCTGTCAGCATTCTCCACAGACCCCATGGGGTGTACAGGTCTCGGGTTTGCACCAGCTGCTGTGTCCTGCAGCACTTGTGTGCCAGGCCCCGGGAAAATCACCTCACAATACACATAAAGCTTGCACACTTCACCTGCAAAAACACTAATAAAGATCACAGCTCTAAGTGAGGAGGGAAACTTTCCCTTGTATCTGAAGTATGTGATTTAAGCTGAATTTTCCCTGCTAACTGCAGCTGTTGTTCACCTTCACATCTTCATAAATTTTCTTTATTTTTTTCCCCCTCATATACAATAACTACTTCACTCATTTTCAACCCTTTGGAAAGTTAAAAGCTTTTCTCTTTATTTTTAAAACAGTAGCTCCTGTTCCTGCATGTGCTCTTTCTTTGTCTCTGCTGTAATTTTTCTTACATTACTATTTCATAAACTCTTTCAGATATATCTTAATCAGTTTTTGTTGCTAGCTCAGTTTTGAAATTGATCCAACATTTGTAGCTCCAGTGAAGCAAAGCACAAATTTCTCCTTAAACATCCTGAAAATGTGTTCCACTATTGCTCACAAAGTAGGAGATCAAGTTTTATATTTCTGCCTTTTTTTTCCTTTTCAGATTTATATTGAACAGATTTTGATTTTTACAAGGGTAAATTATATTCTTGTGTTTTGAGGGGTTTTACTTTACAAAATAGTCTCAGATTTCTAGCTATGTGTAAGATGGAATTGCAAAGTTAGAGAGGTTGAGTGGGGTTTTTTTTGGGGGGTTGGTTGATTTTTACAGTTGTTTTTAATGACAGGTAGGAAAAAATGCACCAGCCTTATGGCCAGTCTGGGCAAAGAGAAGAGCTACATTTTCTGTCATAGGTGATGCGAATTTGGTGATACACAGCACAGTTAGCCAGGAGCAAGGATACTGCCACCAGTAGGACCTGAGAGAGAAAAATACAAATGAAAGAGAGAAGCTGGGATCTCAAGTAAATTATTTAGGTTGCCTTCAGGCCCCCGAAACAAAGCCCAGTGCCAATTCACAGACACTGCCCTGAAGTCAGTGAAACAAGTTTTGATCTACAGTCACCTCAATCATTTGAGAAACAGAGAGCAATGATGCTATTTCATCTGCCTTGGAGTCTGCCAGGCACTTTCCAGCCCACAGAGTTCCACCAAACAGAGTTTCATCCTCTGAGGATAATTCACAGCCCCATAGTATTCATGGGCTTAGATTCTAATTATTTCCTTGCTCCCAGATATCTTCTATGGTACCTGTTATGTTCAGCTGTGTAGCTGCTTGGATGGAAGATTCCACTCATGGTACGTCATCTGTCTGCCTAAACATCTCCCAAATTAGCTGGAACCTTCACTTTATCACACAGGCTTAGGTATACTGGCAAGTAAATAATTTGGTAATTAGGTGACAGTGCCCATCAAAATCCATGCTTTTCAAAAAAATTGAGTTGCTACTCACACCGGGTGATAGCACTGAGAGAAGTGCTTTGATGGAAGCAACATGTTACATACATTTTTTCTGTGTCAATCCAGCAGGGATCACAACTGGAAGATGGTGTTTGTGCTCCATCCCAGCACCTTTCTCACTCCCCATCTCCTCCTTCTCCTGTGAAATCACAGATTCACACAGAATATGAAGCTGTACACTGATGAGGGCCAGTTTTGCTCTTGGTGTGCTCTTCAGTCTCTTTATTAAAATGAGTCTGTTCTGGTAGGACAGTTGCTAAACTGTCCACAGTAGGTGGGGCCACTTCCTTCAAGAGATTTCTCTTTGGTGAGCTCAGAAATCCAAATCAAATTGGATTAATCAGCTGTAAAGGGCAGTCTTTCTGGGCTGACCACAAAACTTTGAGATCACATTTTGGAGGCAGAACAACCCTTCTGGTTTTCTGCTAACAAATACTTATGCACTTGACAAATAAATAGATTATTCTGTATTTATTCTGATGGGTTAATACACCACTAGCACGTGCATGTTTATCATGAGGGTGTCACACATCTTCCTCTCTGCAGAACAGCTTAACTCAATACCACAGGGGTCAGTGTTAGGGCATTTCCCACCCAGCACAAAATTATCTGGGCAGAAATTTCTCCCAGACACCTTTTCTTACTTTTTAGTGAGAAAAAAAAAAAAAATACTTCTGAGCACAAAACACCTCTTTTGCTGGCAGATACTGCTTTATTTTTTGAGGAAGTTTCAAAACAAAGTCAGTATTTTCACATCTGTGCAACATAAACATTTCTTCCCCGTTTTTTTCCCCTGGGCAGTGAGATTTTTTGCACACCATTCTGGCCAGCAGCAGCCAGGGTTATCAAAGTGAAGCCTTCCATGAAAAAGCACTAAAATATTTGTGCTGCAGCATGAAACTAAGGGAAGTCTACATTATTTTCGGGAGACGTTCTCAGAACTAAGCATTTCACCTCAGTTAGGCACCATTTTTCTCCTGTCGACCTCTGTAGAATGAAAATTACAGAGTCTGACAAAGCCAAAGATTTGCTGGCTGACATATATTAACTTTAGTTTAGCTTCTACTTTTAATTTCATTTTTTTTCCTCATGTCCCTAGTCTGTTCCTCTATAACTTTAGCTCAAGTTATTTTTTCATTCCTTGGTCATTCCAAGGAATTCCAAAGTCAGAATGAGAGAGGATCTCCAACTGCACATTTTTCTTTTTTTCTTACTTATTGTTTGTCTGAAAAGATGAAGGGCAAGTGCCCATTTTCAAAACAAGAATGAAAATAATTTGATGGAGCTGTAAGACCCAAAATCCACAAGCTTTGTTTTGACACATTCCACGATTTTTTTTAAAGCTCCCACCTCAGCCTGATCACGCACTCACCTGATGGAGAATTGGGTCTCCAGTGAACAGAAGAATGCAATTTTAACTGCTTCACATAAAACTTCACTTCCTCTCTCCCAGCTGGACTTCAGCATTGTATTTTCCACTTGCAAATGTTTGTCAGTTTAGACATCTAGACACGTTTAGAAACGCCCCTCTTATATTCTGAATTCCTGTCTCCTTTCTGACCTTCTCATATCTCTCTTTATCCCTTTGTCCATATTTTTATCTCTTTCACGCCCAGTCTACACTACAGCACTCCTTTCCTCCCTACAGTTTCCTCCTCTGCCCATTTTTGTCCCAAAGAGGTCTCGTTGTGAGCATTTCCTCCTCCTCCTTCCCCAGCACTCCCTCTTTCATGCCACATTTAAAGGATTTGTGTAGGATGAGGCTCTGTCTACTTTCATGCATGCTGGCAGAGAGTGGCCTTCTTTACAAGAGGCAGCTTTGCTTCTATTTTCATCACTGACAAAGCAGCTTCAATGATTTGGAGGCTTTCAATTACATCAGAGATGGCTGGTTTTTCAACCTTTCCACTTGAAGTGCTCATTCACTTAACTTTTTGATTTTTTTTCCCCTTCATCTTTCTGGCATTCTGCTCTTGTTGTATTTCTTACTCTTTTACTGATTCTTCCCTTCAATCTCCACTGAAGCATTGGGTAATCCTAGTTGGAAAGATAAAATATCCAAAATCATGGTCACCAGAGAGGAGAGATCAGTGCCTGCCCCTCCTCTTCCCCCTCACGAGGAAGTTGCAGACTGTGATGAGGTCTCCCCTCAGTCTCCTCCTCCCCAGGCTGAACAAACCAAGTGACTTCAGCAAAAGCATAGATATTAAAAAGAAATTTACCATCAGAAGAAACATCTTCTGGCTTAATATGTTCTGCTTTGTTATTGCAACAGCTTTTTCTTATCAACTGGGAGCTCTGATTATTATGAAAATTGGAAAAAAACAAAAAAGCAAACATCCTGCTTGAAAATGAGTTTCTGTGTGTGTGCACACAAATCTAATTGATAAACTCTGGGATTAATTTCTGTAATTGCAAAGGTGTGTTTTACAAAAGAAAAATCTTTACCTGTTATCTTGAGAGCACATTCCTGTAGCCACACAAAGCTCTAAAAGAGAGAAAATTGTAGTTNCTTTTGGAAATGCAGAGTTTCTAAGTCTTTAGCCCTTAAGCTCAGCACATATCTCACTTTCACATTAAGTGGAGCAAGTGTCCATGAGGAAGTTCCCTGACTAAAAAACAAAGTTGGCAGGATGTGCATTTTCACAGGGCTAATTAGTCCTTGCACCTCCTTGCATTGAAGAACTAGCAAGCAAAATTTTTCCCAAGTAGAGGAATGATGATCCAATTTGATATAAATATTATCACATGTAACATATGTACTAATGTTGATGATTGCAGTAAGTAAATTCACTTTTCTGTCGATCTTACAAAGTCAAATTTTTGTTGTAGTAGAGAATATTGAAGCCACTTTGTACTGCCTTTTCTAAGAGTTTGTCACAGACTGACTTTTTCAGCCTGGCCTAGTGGAAGGTGTCCCTGCCCATGGCAGAGGGGTTGGAGCTGGATAATCTTTAAGGTCCCTTCCAACCCAGGACATTCTAAGATGATTCCATGACGTTTTGTGATCTTTCTGCTCTTTAAAGTTCTTTCAAATGTCCTGTTTCCTATTTTTTTCCACATGCAGGCTGTCTGCTCAGCTCATCTGCAGGAGAATGAGGAAAGAATTTTCCTCTTTCCTGGAGCACATCTTAACATGAATTTACACACCATCAAATGATTCACTAGTCATCTGTATGACAGGCCTGAAAACAAGTATTAGGAATCATCCCCAGATTTTATATTGTGTCCAGAGTTAGGAATGTCTTTGCTTTAGGGGTTAAAAAAAAAAAAAATCATAAGGAAATTTTGCTGTTTGGAAAATCCNCTAATTTTTTTTTTAAATACAAGGCATTGAGCTGCTTTTTGGTTTATTTGGTTTTTTTTCAG
Source organism: Illadopsis cleaveri (assembly GCA_013399915.1). NCBI lineage: Eukaryota > Metazoa > Chordata > Aves > Passeriformes > Timaliidae > Illadopsis > Illadopsis cleaveri. The sequence continues at coordinate 180,493 of VXBB01015569.1, forward strand.
CAGGCTGATGTAGAATAGAGGGAAAACAAAANATTTTGCTGTTTGGAAAATCCCGGTCCCACAACCTGAGTATTGTCATTTTCAGTTCTGTACTTAATGACAACACTGCAAATTTTCCTGAAGCAGAACTTTGCAAGTCTGTCTACACTTCTCTGGTGTATTTTGGAATCTTCAAATTTATGCTATAAATAGTTGGGTTTAAGAGAAAGATCAGCAATATTTAGGCAGTCCTAAAATTTAATATTAAATAGAAAACATATGAATAATGAATGCACCCTTTAGATTAAAAGTTCTTTTGGGTGAATTGCTAGTTAACAACAGATAACCTGCGCATTATGAAGCACAACTCTTATGCTTTCCCTTAAGATTAATTAGCTTTGTAGCATATTAATCAAACAATTTGGGGAGCAAAATCAGAATGCATATTTCAGTGTGGTTCTCAGACATCTCATTTGTTTAATGGAGCCATTTGGATAATTAAGATCAGTACCAGCAATTTAGCTAAAGTGCAATCTTTAAAGATTATCTGGCAATTTAGTCGTGTTTGTCTCAGCTTTTTTTTGTCTTGTTTTTCTCCCTGGTTATTTATATACATAGCTTGGTGGTTTAAAAAACTACTCTTCTGTAGCAAGTGAAATATCCATTTATATTGATAAAACTATTCTGGATTGTTTGTATTCAAGAAGGCACCACAAAACAAGTAGTTTAGAGGAGGTCCTATTTGATATTTTGGAAAAACTGCCTTGTTTGTCTACATTTTCATCCCCAAAAATCCAGAACTTTTGTCAGTGCTGGACTGCACTAGGGTGAGGACTGACCCTCCTTTACATTTTTTTGTGCTGTAAGAGGAGAGGAGTGCTGTGCATTTTTTGCATTTAAAAAAATTAAATGAAAATGATTCTGCAGTGATTTCATTTAAATGAAATTACGCCCATTACTTGTGGGAATGAAGTTTTGTAAACTTAATCTTTCCAACCAGAAGACTATGCCTGACTAGTGTTAGTAGATTTGAAAACTGTGTGAGAATGTTCTGTGTGAATTGAACATTAAAATTAAATTGAAATGCGTGATTTCACTATTTGCTAAAATAAAATGCATGAACTGTCTAATAACTAATATCTTAGAAATGCTTGTACTAAGCATCTTTGACACTTCAATGAGAGGATTGAAAAGGCCCATGCTGTTTGAAGTATGGCACATTAATAAATTAGAGAGAATAAAAAGTATTACAGTTCATATAATGCACTATTCAGGCACACTCTGGTATTACATTTCTGCCTTCATCATTCAAAATTAGGAAACAGACCTTGCAAGGTGCAAATTTGAGGCAATATATGCAAATCTGTTATTCTAGTTCAAAAATTCAGCAGCTATTCAAGCTAATGGATCCATAAAAACTCCATAAAAGTCCATATTATCCTGAGGTTTGCTGCTGCAATTCTGCCTATTTGAACAGAAGTGTTTTTAGTGGTCTGTTGTTAAATATGTTGTACCCAGCTGTTTGTTTGCCTTTCCAAGGCAGAGGAGCTGTTTGCACTGTTACAAGGGAGAAAAGGAAATTGTGGAATACTTCAGGCAAATTGTCATGGTATGGCAGAAGCTGATATTCCTAGATTTTGCACCTGTTAAATATCTGATTGTGCAATCTTTACACCAATACTACTCAATAATTTAATTTAGTGCTAGGAGTGATGACCCTCTGGGGGGGTTTCTCTGGGACTTTTATTCATGCCAGTCACTTTTTTCCAAGCAACAGTAAAGTGCTGGCAAGATGAGTGCTTTGTATTTTAAGCCCAGCATGACTCAGGTGGGATATTGGGCAGCTCTGAGTGTTTGCAGAGTGATGTTCTCATGTTTTTCAGAGAGGGGAGCCAGCCCCTCATACAGAGCTCACACATCAAGCTCTGCAAGCAAGAGGCAATAACCCCAAATCCTGTCAGTGGCTGGGGATGTGCATTTGGGCTGTTAAATGAGGGAAAAAACAGAGATCAAGCTTGGCACTGGGGGTGGATATTTGGGCTGCAGAGCGTCAGTCACTGCAGAAGAGGTAAAAGATAAAAGTGACAGCAATTCTCTCTCTCTCCATGTGTGCTCAGGACTGGACAATGACACAAGTGGGGTGTTATTACAGCTGCACCATTGATTTTAGGAAAAAATATCATTGCTTCCATTTTAAACCGCTGTATTCACAAGTTTTTTAGCTCAGCAAGATAAATAGGATCGCTGGAGTAATTTTTTATCCTCTTTAATAAAACTCAACCAAGGTGTAACATGAGAGGCACAATTCACTTGCCTCACCTCCCAATTGTTTTGTCTGTCAGTATGTATTGATTTGCATGTCTCAACACATAAAATTCAAGTTTTAAAACATTTTATTTGGGTATCTTATGCTTTTAAGGGATCTCACTGATATTCTTTAGGCAAAAGTGAAAGTGCAAACAGGAACAATACCAGCACTCTAGAATATTGTCTCACTTTATTTTATCCATTTGCAAATGTCATGCCCGGCCTTGAACATGATTGTTTAATGAAGTTGTGATGTCTTTTCATTAGTAAGGCTGAAAGAGGTAATTAAAAATGATGGTGAGACAGGTGTCTCTAGGTTTTCTGTTTGAATCATGGAGGGAGCCTTGGCTCTCCAGGGAGAAGATTCAAAGAAGTTGAAGTATGCTGAGTTGTCTGAGAGGAGGAGGAGGAGGGATTGTGTGGCTCTCTTCCACTGCACAGAAAAGGAGCCTGTAAATTGATTACTTGTGAGCATCCTGGAGTGTTTCAGTGGCCCCTGCTGCTGTTTATATGTCTGAGTGTCTCTGAGATTATCTGGAACTTGGGTGCCATCCTAGTACCTCTCAGATGAGAGAGAAATTGCAACTATAGCAATTCCACTTTCATCAGAGTGCGAAACCTGGTTTATTAGTTAACCAAAGACAAGGATTTTTTTCAGATTTCCCTAGAATGAAAGTCAATATCCTCCCCCAGTACTTAATACATTTCATATTGGAAGCATTATACGAGGTTAGTTTTGCACAAATCACATTGTGAGTTTGGTAGGAAAGGTTTCATATGGTTACAGTGAGGAAAATAAATGCAAATATGAGTCCGTGATTTGCTGATGGTTGTTAATTCCCCTGCCTTTCAGTGGCACAGCTGGAGAATTGGGTTAAGCTTCTGGGCATGAGCACAGCAGGTTTCTGTATTTATACTGTATAATCTATTTTTTCTCTTTCTTTTTAATCTTTGTTTACTTGCCAGGCTTTCCTTCATGGCCTCCTTTCTACTATGGCATGCTGAGCTCTGCTCTCTCATGTTGTTTACTGTAGCTTAGACATGAAAGGACAATGAAATGGACATTTTAATCAATTAACTGTAGCCTGATCAAAGATTCTTTCTTCCTGATTGTGGTTGTTGTTTAAAGTGGTTTTTTTATTTACAACATCCAGTGGGGCTTTTGATTCATATGGTGTGACAAAGTCACTGCCTGGCAGAGAACTGTGAGCTGGGAGTCTAAAAACTGCTTTTGATCAAGGCCTTGCTTTAATCAGGGATGGTGTCAGAGCTCTGAGCAGCTCAGCTTTGCTCGTGGGCTGATGCTGAAGGCACAAGGGGAGAGTGTTGGTGCAGCAAAATATTCACTGAGCAGAGAGCACAGGGAAAGGGACTGAGTATTACACACTGGCCCTTCACCCAGCTCCTTTTGCCTTCAATGTTTTCCTCTAAGGAGAGAAAACCAAACCTTCAATCTCAATTCTTGTCAAGGGTATAAAGGAGGGTGTTATTCACAAGAAGTCATTATTCCCTGTTTGTAAATACTCTGAGTTGGAAGGGACCAGGATTATCAAATCCACCTCTTAAGTGAGTGGCCCATACAGAGATTGAACTCACAACCCTGGCATTGTTAAAACAGGCTCTAACCAACCCTGTCTCAGAATTCTTTCCTTTCTTTCTTTCTTTCCTTTCTTTCCTTCCTTCCTTCCTTCCTTCCTTCCTTCCTTCCTTCCTTCCTTCCTTCCT
>VXBB01015569.1:184585-195091 GCA_013399915.1 Illadopsis cleaveri
CTCCCTCCCTCCCATCCCCTTCCCCTTCCCTCTCTCTCTCTCTCTCTTTCTCTCTTCCTCTTCTTTTTTCTTTACTGAATAAGCAAGGGGGATTGTGTGAGTGACAGTCTGAAAAGACCCATCCAGAATAAGCTCAGAAAGAGATGGGGGAAATTTGTTGCCACTCACTGGTTTGAGGTTTTTTTATATCTCTTTTTAATTCTGAGCTGCCTCTGTTTTTGGAGAAGTCAAACTTTATGTGTAATTTTAGTAAGCTTGTTTAGCATCCTGCAGCATCAATCCCTGACTCATCAGACAGAAGATATGGAAGAGCACTGCAAGGCTGCTGATCCCTCCTCTGTGTTGCAATCTCTGGTCTAACCCCGTGGTGAATCTTGAAATGAGCTTTAGCTAATTGATGACTTTTTGAGTACAACCACAATGCAATGGAGCAGGCAATTTTGGGTCCTTCAGGGCAGATGGCTCTTTACACCTCTTGTCAAGGCTGTGGCTAAATGTGACAAATTAGTTCTCAGTTTTGCAGTTCATTTACAGGTTTGCCTGAACTTAGACAGAATATTTGAGAGAATTTTATTCAGGAACACCGAGGTTACAAAGTCAATAGGCAGAATTGCTTGTCGTGTATTATGCTTACCAAGGTTATTCTCTCACACACAAAAAGAATAAGGGTTTGGAAATAAAGTTTATTACAAAGCAAAATAAACTAGTTAAATCAGCTGCCCTTAGGAAAAAAAAAAAGGGGGGAAAAAAAAAGAAGTCATGATTCCCGTGTGAATTTATTAACTTCCTGTAATTTAGTTTTGTAGAAATGCACTTTCACAATGTGCTGTGCTACTGAGGGTTTATTGTATCTTTGTTCACCACAGAGAATGGACTCCATTCTGTTGGAGATCACATCTCAGGCAGTCCAAAAGTGATTGTGGAGCAGCAACACAGCAGCAGCCTGATGAGCAGCAACATTATTGGTGTGGGGAGTGTTGATGATCTTGGTTGCACTCGTTTCCCCATGGGAAGACTTCCCTACTTCTGAGTGCAGCCTTAATTAAAAAGATGAGCCTTGAAAATTACTGTCAGCAGATAAAACAGTGTAAAAGTGCCAGGCAAGGGAAATCCTCCAGGTCTGTGAAGCTGCAGCCTCTTCAGGGGTAAATATTTGGAGGCACCTTCCAGGTGGACACACAGGAGATTACTTAGGGACACAAAACTGTCCTTTGTGTGCCCATGGATTTTCTAGGCTATTGAATTATATTCCACACAAGATAGGTAAGCATCTGCACCAGTGGTGAGTTGTTCAGTTTGCTAGATCACTGCCTGATTTTCACAAAGGATTGTTTAGTAGTGAAGAAGGTAAATTAAATGTGTGCTTCACACCTAGTATATTCAATTGACTATTTAGGTAAAAAATGAGGCTATAAACTCCCTGGTATGTTTAAATAAACTTGTCCTTTGTCCAGTGTTGTCAAAAAGGAGAACAGTTCCACAGGAAAAAAAAGAAAGGTCACTATATCATTTAGCAGGAATTCCCAAGCCTCTTCAAATCCAGGACACCCAATTTGTTGGCTAAGCACTCGTATTCTTTTAAAGATTTACAGTGATTTATTTTCAGTGTCAGTAACAGCATCATCATTACTGGAAGATCCAACTGTACCAAATGTTACTTTAATAAATCATCAACCCTGAAAATCGATACTCCAATGAATTGAATCAAATGAAACTGTTTCTGCTGCACAGTTTCACCCACAAAGTTAAAACCTCTGCTGTCCAAGTCCATAAAATTTCCATCACCTGGTTAGACCAGAGCCATCAGACACAGCTCCCCAGACTCAATGTCAAACAAACCTTATCTGCTGATGGATTTATTTTTTTTTTATGTCAGCCCAACAATGTGTCTGTGGAGTTATATTATGGCATTTGCTTCCTCTGAAGTGACATGAACTGCTGCTTTATTTCAGATCCTGAAAAGACATCACAAGATAGGTCTGACCTGCCTTTTTCTCCTTGTATGGTCCGGGATTTCTGTTCTGAAGGAGGTCTGTCATCTCTACCCCCTTTGAAACCTGCTCTGGCAGGAAAAATAATAGCTCTATTCATTTTTATCAAGTTTGCTCATTGGCCAGGTACATGGCATAATAAGTGTGTATATTTGTAAAGATACATTTGTAATCTGGTCCTGGATGTTTATGTTGTCATGTTGGAGTTGCTGGTAGGATTTTTTTAATTGCGTGTGTGTTCACCACATTTTTTGCCTGAAAGCCTCATGGAATTTCTGGTAATTTCTTTTCCAGCTGGCATTACTTCCTACTAGTGATGAAGAAAAAAAATTTTGTGGCCAAGAAACCACACATTGGTAACCTTCTGTCACGACTGTCAAAAACAAGGAGTTGTTTGCAGAATCACAGAATNTTTGTGGCCAAGAAACCACACATTGGTAACCTTCTGTCACAACTGTCAAAAACAAGGAGAGAAAGTGAGTTGTTTGCAGAATCACAGAATGGGTAATGCAGTGATGCCATTATTTTAGTCATCAAGGATTTTCTACCTGATGAAGAAAATCCAGACAGCGTTTCTTTCATAAACCCCATGTCTTTCTCTTCTAAATGTTCTGTTTTCATCTCCTATGAAGGGACAACAAAAGCATTTATCCAACCCTGAAGATGAAGCTACAGGCAGAAAGACCAATTTTCTCTTCTCATGTGATCAGTTTTCCAGCTTCAGTTTTAATTCGAAGGGAAATACCAAAAAGTTTTGGAGCAGTTTGCACTAACTCAGCTCTAATCAGAAATACTGATTTTTGGCTGATTTCGACGCTTGTGGTCCCCTCAAAGAGCTGAAAGAATGCTGCTTTTGTAGCTAACGTTGATAAATATATTTTAGCAGCTTTTCTTCCTTGTACTCAACTGTCATCTATTGCAACATCCTTTAATATAGATGTTTGAAAGCTCTGGTGTTCTGTGAGTGAGCTGTTGCCACTGGGGAGAGGCAGGAGAAACCATTCCCTCTCTTTGCTCTGATGGTGTTGATCCTACAGGACATTCGGGATTTTTCTCCTCTTCTGTGTGTTTTGCCTCCTCACTAACTGCAGCAGAGTCAGGTTTTAAGTTCATACCCGTTTTCCATTTTGGAAATTGGTATTTTTCAATAGCAATTGTTGTGATGTTTTGGATTGAATTCCATCCTTTCACCTTACAGTCATTACCCTGGTTCTAATGAGGAGGAAAAAGCACGCCGAGTTTGTGTCAGAATTAGAATCAGAGAATCTCTCTTGTGTCCTTGTCACAGATTGCATCTCTCCTTGTCAGGACAGGGATGCTTGGAGCATCTGCAAACTCTAGGACTCTTTTCTGCCTGCTGCCCTCTCTGGTGCCAAACCTCCCTGTTCTGGTGCACTGAAGTTTTCCTGTGTCCATGTTCCTCCTGCTTGTCTCGATGCCTTCTGGCCATGCTGTGATGGAAAGGGCTGCCTCAGGGCTCTGAGGAACTTTAAAGGAGGTATTGTGAGGTGTTAGAGCCTGGCAGCTTTAGAGAGTTGTTGCTGGACATCAGAAGTCTGTGAACTCAATCAGGTTTGCCTCGGGGATGTGTGGGTTTAAGGGCTCTGAAGGATTTGGGGAGATAAAAATGCTTTTAATAACTAGGTAACTCACCTTTAGATCTTCCAAAAAGAAAAACCCTATTAAAAAAATCATTGTGCTGGACAACTACAGTAGGTAAGATAAAATAGACCTGTCTTCCCAAAGCTTTATCTGAAATGTGGGATGTGCCACTCTGCACCACAGTTCCTAGCAAGATGTAGATTTATTCCAGGTAATTCTTGGGGCAGAGACAGGATTATAGTTGAGAATATGAAATTAGATGTAGGTATAATAGGACAAGTTTGATCTACATTAGAAATTATTTTTGGAAAAAAAATTTGAGATTCTTACACCTTAATAAATTATACCTACTGTGTTTATTTATTTTTTTTAACCAATATCTGGAGTACTTCTTTTATCTCTGATATTCCTCAGGGTGGCAAATAATCTCAGCTACTGTCCAGTAACTCGTCAGGGAAGAAATCACTGAGTTATCCTTGGTGTTAATTGAGTTTACAGGTTAGTTCAGCAGTTCAGCTCAGAGAATGAGGAACATAAATGGCTCAGGTGGCTGAGGACTGTAGAACTCTTGCAAATCAAGGCTTGACAGAGGTGCTGTGCTAGATTAAGGCAGTGGCTCAGTGTCCCTTGCTGTGGGCACAGTCACAGCAGCTCCTGTTTATATCCCAGCTGCTTCCTGCTTGATCTGTGCTCATGCTGCTGAAATCTTCTTCTGAGGAAAGGTTTGATAGAGTGGGTCATTATTCAAAAATCTAATAAAGTCAGGGGCGTGAAGGAGCAGAGGTCATTTAGATGTCATTAGTTACATGCTATTAAATGAAGATTAGCTTGTGCTCATTACTGTTTAACAAAGCAGTCCTGGCTCTTTCTTCTGTGTGTATTGGGCAACAAAAAAACCAAATATAATCAAAGGAAATGAGCTGTTAGTGATTAATTATAAGAATTGGCTTAAGACTGCGTTGTTGAGCATGGTGCCTGGAAACTCAGTCAAAGCAGAGAGGTTTGTCACCCTGGAGAAATAAATGGAGTTTCAGTTTTTGACAGCAATGCTTTCAGAGGCTCCAAGGTAAAAGGGATATTGTTTCTAAACCACAGAAGAAAAATGTTGATAATGTGGGATTCTAATACCAACCTGAAGAAGTTTATTTGTTACTTCAGAAACTCCACAGGAAAAAATTGCGAATCAGACAGCACTACAAATGATGTAAAAAACCCTCTAACTTCAAACCCAAACTTCCACATTCACAGCCCTCAAAAAAACACTGCCCTCTGATTTTTTCACACATTGAAAAGTAAACCCTGTAGTCAATTATAATCAAAGGCATCTCAGATCTTCTCTAGCTCTCTCCAATAAGTAGCTGATTTCATTTCCCTACTGCAATTCCAGCACAGGCCACAGTGATGAAATAATGACAAAGCTGCACTTGAGGGATTGTATCACCCATAGCTTTCCTTTCTTTTTTCTTGAGCACTTCTTAATGTATAAGCAGGCTTCCCTTATTATCCCAAGGCAGATTGGTTTCTATAAGAACCTGCTGAGATTCACATTCAGTTTTACCTAATATATTTGAATTTCAGTGGTTTTATAAAAAAGAATTACGAGACTCTCAAACATTTTATATATTAATTTAAAATTCAGGTTTTCTTTGTGGGAAAGGAGGCAGGGAGGAAAGGAGGAGGAAAAGTGACCTTAAAGAAGGTGTTTAACAATGCAGGTGCACTACAACAACTTTATATTTTGAAACTTTAAAAGTGCAAATTAAAGATGTATTTCTTTGTATGGGGCGGGGTTAATGGCTCTCTAAAATATGTTGCCAGGGGCTGTCTGCTTTTAACCAACAGTTCTTGAAATGGCAAAATATTTCAGCTTTTCACACAATTAAAACTTGAACATACCATAAAGCTTACTTTTTTTTTCCTTTTCTTGAAAAATAAATTCATTCTTGTTATTTTACTTTGTTATTCTTTCCTCTGCCCCCCATTTTAGATATGGTTTTCTACAGCAAGGCCTGTAGCAAGACTAGTCAAGATCCCCTGTTAATGACGAAAAGGATGCAGATGTTTAAAGGTTCAGTTGCACTTTCTTATTCCCTCATCCTGTGCTTTTAATTTCAGAAATTAGCAGCAGTGCCTACTAAACCCCACAGAGTATTTTCCCTATCTGATAAAAAAGGATGTGTATGACACAGGGTATTTTGGATTCTCTCAGAAGGGAGGGGGTTAAACTGGGATCTAGAGATGATCTTTTTGTAAGTTTTCTAGTCTGGAGGAAAGTTAATTTCTGAATTTTTCCATAGACGTCTCACCTCTTCAAAGTGCAATATTTTTTCAGTGACATTAATTCACTAAACTTTGTTTTGTAAACCAGCTGTGGCTAATTTTTAAAACTCTTCTCTGCACTTGAAATATGTGAGTTCACCCACTACCAGCACTTGTCACATTCTGGGGCGCACTTATTAAATAATGGAATCTCAGGAATAAATGTAGTTACAAAGTGGCTTCATTAGAAAACCAGGTTGGTGACAATGAACAAGGAGAAGAATTACAGTGAGGAGCAGAAGTGTTTTCTCTCTTTTCCATGGAGGCAGAGAAGCTGTGACCTGTCAGGACCTTCCCTACATCCTTTCATTGTGAAAGGGCAGCATCAGATCTCCTGCACTTCAGCAAACCTGCCTCTCCCAGTTCTGATGCCCACAATATTTATGGGAGGTTCTCATATTTTCACAGCCTCCAAGAATCATTTTTAATTGCTTGTACATGTGCAAAAACAGCAATCTAGGTCTTGTGGAACCTAATCTTTTGCAGCAGATTTAGTTAGTTCTCTGAAATACTGGTATAGCTAATTTATACATGGCTGAGCTTGGAAACAATTTGTTCTGTAGGAAGGGAGATTTTGCAAATAGGAATAAATTTAGTTAAAGATAGTAATATATGATGATAATTTGAAAAAGAATGGGTTTGGGGTTTGATTACCATTTATATGTGCATTAATTTACAATAGTTCAAAAGACACTGCTGTCTGGTACCAATTAATTTTGAACTTTTTCATGGCAAAGATCTACACACAGGATGCAAAAAATGAGTGAGTCAGGCCTGTAAGATCTCAGAAAAGCACAGAGTGTCACAATATGCACATCTAATGCAAGTCTGCTTTAATAAAGCTTTAATTACATATTAATTATTTCTTCATTAAATTGTTTATCCTCATATTTTATCAACCTCCTCAGGTGTCCCTGCCTGGGAGCTGCAATTCTTTCAGTGGCTGACAAAAGTTCAGGCAGTGAAGTGCTGCAGTGCAGGGTTACATTTAAGCCAAAGCTAGTGGGATGACACTTTTAGGTAGAGGAGGAAAACTTTGACACTTCACAGTACCCAAATTTGTGAATTTTAAAGCTTCTCTGACACTCTAAAAGTAAAGCCATTACCAAGGAGCAAGTTCTGAAATGAAAATGTAGCCCTGCAGTTTTCTTGATCCATGGTTCATTTTGAAGCATTAAAAAAAAAAACCCAAAAAAACAATACATCTCAGAGATGTCTTCCCCCCCACTCTTCTCCAATTGAAGGAGACTTTTAAACACATTTTTTCCTTAATGTGCACAGAGAAAGCTCATCCCCAAAATTCTCTGGAGTGTTCTAAACAGCAGCACAGTGCAATCAGAATGTTTTGTCCTGAGACCTGCTGAATCACAAGATGTGGTGATTTAGGCCTTGCAAACTGAGCACTGAACACCTGGAATGAGTGAGTGGCTTTTATATCATTGCCCAAATCAAGCTCCCTTCATTCAGCTGGGTTTTCTCTCCTTCTTTCCTGCACTGTTTTTTCTTATAAAATGATAATATGCAAAAGAGGATGTGGCACTATCATAGAGGCTTACCCTGTTTTTCTGTACAGTCAGCACTTAAACCAGTATATTTTGTAACATTATTAATCCCCAGAGTTAATTCTCAGAGTGTAATACTGCAAAATGATTTTCATCTCTTTTATGGTTAGAGTGCAGTCTCCAGGCTACCTTATTTTTATGCAGGTTATTAAAAAAGAAAAGCAAAATAATATGTTAGCTACTGAGCTTTATTTAAAAATCTGCCCTTCCGAGTTTTCCTCCGTTATTTTTTTTATATTTATTCTCTGCCACGTCAGGTTCTTACAGAAGTGTCACAAAATCTTACACTGCATAAAATAATAGCAAAGCATTTTAGATTATAGTTAGAAATTGAAACCCTGAACAGAGTTTCTTGATTCCACATTTTGGAGGGGGCAGGAGGGCAGAGGTGGGAAATCCCTGGCAATTAAACCTATTTACTCAGCTGATTAATTAGCAAACAAACTTTTTCATTAATATGGTGTGTTAATTCCCAGGCAAGCACAAAACTGAGAGATGTTTCCACAGTCTGTAAAACAGCACCTGGCTCTTGCATGGACCCAGGGGTTCCACGGTGAACTGTTCATTTATCCTCCACTGGGCCTTCTCACAGATTTGATATTTCTTCTGATTTCCTATGCACAGCTACCATTTATTGCTATTTCCTGTGAGAATTTCCTTCTTCTCCTTCTAGAAGAGGCCTGGGAGTGATTCTGGCCATGGTATTAAACAGACAAATCTTTCAGATGTAGAGATGGGTGCGTGTTCAGTTCTGCCCATGGGTGTGTGGCTTGTGCTCTGATGCACAGTGCTGCTGCAGGGACAGTTCTGAATCCCAAATAAACTGAGCCATCTACTCCTCTGCATCCTTCTGTGGCCAGGATTTGTTCTAAGAGAGACAGATGCATGTTTATGGAATGTCTCAGATCTGCACTGCTCCTTCTACCTGAAGTTTTATGAACCTCCACTGACTTTTAATTTCTTGACAAGCAGGCTGTTGTAAACAACTCATGTTTTATGTATCTGTGAAATGTAATCATGAGTTTTATGATGTTAGTGATCGATGGCCTTCACCTCTTGAGCAGGAAGGGTTGGAAGATCTGAGATTTGGCAGGAATGGGTGGCTGCTTTGTGATATTTGGTGTCTATGCAAGATGCTTTATGTCTCCAAAAGGATTTCTGAAAATAAATCAGGTCTGCTCCTCAATAACCCCTAAGTTTCCACTGAACGTAGCAGACTCAGCTTCCTAAGGTGGCCCTCTAGGAGAGCTGACAAACAGAGCAAGTTTTCAGACCCCTTTACATTTTTGTCACATGATTATTGTTCTCTGTGGTTTTCTTTAGATAACTACCCAAACTTTGGCTCTCTTCCATAGACATAACCTGTTTGGTAAGTCCACAAAAATTCTAAAATCTTTGTCCATATCCTAAAAGATGCCTAAAAATTCAGCCCCAAAACCAAAATTCCACAAAGGCTCAGATGCAGGCTAACCTCTGCAGTGACCTGCACAATTTTTAAAGCATAGGATGGAACTTCACTTCTATACAGATAATTCACTGGCTGTGTATCTAAAAAATCTGATAATTGAGGGTGGTCATATAAACAACTTCATGGCTGCTTAAAATGAGAGTTGGTTGGAAATACTTGAAAATTCCATTTATTTTATCTTTGAAAAAGCATGGTAAAAAAAAAAAAAAATCACTGCCTGCTTTTATATTATGATCAGTTTGAACACATATAGATGGAAGAGGGTGTAAATAATGTATTTTTATCTGCTGTTGAGCAAAACACCTGCACACAGCACCCTCCTCTCTTTCCTCATCTCCCTCTCTGCCCTCTCTTTTCCCCACTTCTCTCTCTCCTAACTGAGCCCTTCCAGCACCTGAAGGGAGCCTTCCAAAAATATGGAGGGGGACAATTTACAAGGGCCTGGAGTGACAAGACAAGGGGGAATGTCTTCAAATTGAAAGAAGGTTTAGATTCAATATTAGGAGGATGTTTTATACTGTGAAGGTGGGGAGGCCCTGGCACAGGGTGCCCNAGACAAGGGGGAATGTCTTCAAATTGAAAGAAGGTTTAGATTCAATATTAGGAGGATGTTTTATACTGTGAGGGTGGGCAGGCCCTGGCACAGGGTGCCCTGAGAAGCTGTGGCTGCCCCTGGATCCCTGGCAGTGTCCAAGGCCAGGTTGGATGGGGCTTGGAGCAGCCTGGGGTAGTGAAAGATGTCCCTGCACAAGGCAGGGGTGGCACTGGATGAGCTTTAAGGTCCCTCACAGCTAAGCATTCTATGTTTCTTTTCTTAATTCCCAAAGAGGGGAATATTTCTTCATTGTGACAACCAAGCCCCTCCAAGTCCACCAGGACTCCTGGTTACTTTAAAAATACATTAAATTCCCAAGTGGGCTTTCTGAGGCTGTGTCATCACACTTGCATCACTGAAATACAGGAGTGACAATGCCTAAATCTTGTTGTGAACCTCCATGACATTTGGGTGGGGGGTGTGTGGTTTTGTTTCTTGGATCTGGGGGTTTTATTTCTTTTTGAATTTTGTAGAACTGTTTGTATTGTATTGTATTTAATATGTATACATATGTAATATGTATTGTATTGCATTGTATTGACCATGTAGAACTATTTAATGCTGAATGCAGTTTGTTTTGTGGAGTCAGTCTCTTATTTAACGTTGGTTAAAATGCCTGGTGCCTGCAGGCACTGGTTATGTGCCTCCCATGTAAATAAAGTGCTGTCCTGCTGCTCAAGTGACTCTCCATACATGGATTAACGTATTTCTATAGAGAGGGAGGAAATGCTGAATTCACTCCCCTCAGGGTAACTTAGGAGAGGTGTTTAGGATGGAAGAGTGGATACAAATAATGCAGGAGTTGGGTATCAATACCACATTCTCCTCTCAGCTGAAGCATAACAAGCTGACATTGTTTCCTCCCTAATTACTTTCCTACATTCCTTCAGCAGGTAAACCCAGCAATCATTCCTTTTCAGAGATTCTATTTTCGCTGTGCAGGCCCCTTTTAAAGTGATTTTACTGAGG
>VXBB01015569.1:195213-218301 GCA_013399915.1 Illadopsis cleaveri
TACAAGGGCCTGGAGTGACAAGACAAGGGGGAATGTCTTCAAATTGAAAGAAGGTTTAGATTCAATATTAGGAGGATGTTTTATACTGTGAGGGTGGGCAGGCCCTGGCACAGGGTGCCCTGAGAAGCTGTGGCTGCCCCTGGATCCCTGGCAGTGTCCAAGGCCAGGTTGGATGGGGCTTGGAGCAGCCTGGGGTAGTGAAAGATGTCCCTGCACAAGGCAGGGGTGGCACTGGATGAGCTTTAAGGTCCCTCACAGCTAAGCATTCTATGTTTCTTTTCTTAATTCCCAAAGAGGGGAATATTTCTTCATTGTGACAACCAAGCCCATCCAAGTCCACCAGGACTCCTGGTTACTTTAAAAATACATTAAATTCCCAAGTGGGCTTTCTGAGGCTGTGTCATCACACTTGCATCACTGAAATACAGGAGTGACAATGCCTAAATCTTGTTGTGAACCTCCATGACATTTGGGTGGGGGGTGTGTGGTTTTGTTTCTTGGATCTGGGGGTTTTATTTCTTTTTGAATTTTGTAGAACTGTTTGTATTGTATTGTATTTAATATGTATACATATGTAATATGTATTGTATTGCATTGTATTGACCATGTAGAACTATTTAATGCTGAATGCAGTTTGTTTTGTGGAGTCAGTCTCTTATTTAACGTTGGTTAAAATGCCTGGTGCCTGCAGGCACTGGTTATGTGCCTCCCATGTAAATAAAGTGCTGTCCTGCTGCTCAAGTGACTCTCCATACATGGATTAACGTATTTCTATAGAGAGGGAGGAAATGCTGAATTCACTCCCCTCAGGGTAACTTAGGAGAGGTGTTTAGGATGGAAGAGTGGATACAAATAATGCAGGAGTTGGGTATCAACACCACATTCTCCTCTCAGCTGAAGCATAACAAGCTGACATTGTTTCCTCCCTAATTACTTTCCTACATTCCTTCAGCAGGTAAACCCAGCAATCATTCCTTTTCAGAGATTCTATTTTCGCTGTGCAGGCCCCTTTTAAAGTGATTTTACTGAGGAAAAAAAAAAAAGAAAAAAAAAAAAAAAAAGAAGCAACAACTTCTCAGATACTAGTGTTTAAAAACACTGTCTGGATGTTCTGAATTAANGAAGGTTCAAGCTGGCCTGTGAGTACCACTGATTCCTCAAAAACCACCTTTATTCTGTGGCAGAGTCTATTGTTCTCTCAGAGAATTTTACTCACTTCAAAAAGATTTCTGCTGAACTGCAGGTATCCTTTTCTCTTTTTGTTTGCCATGACATGGGTGCATCCTCTTTGCAGAAAAGGTTCAGTTACTATTGAGTTTCTATAATATTTTTGTTTCCATTTATATTTTTTCAGCCCTTCTCTTTTTATTTTCTTCCATTTTTTCCCATTCTTATCTGAAAATAGATAGGAGTACAAGTGTGGTTTCAAGATTAGATGAACAAAAGCAGTGCTCACTATTCCACTGAAAAACTCTCTTTAGCTGAGCCCCAATTTGGCAACTTTGGGATATAAATGACAGATTAAAAACATTGGATGCCTGTGCCCTTTTCCTTCCATTAAGAGCTAACACGTGTATAATTACTAAAGCAAATGTGCAGCAGGCAATCATGTAAATACCAACAAAGATTTCTTAGTGGCAAAGCTGATTTCATGTAAATAACTCCTCTTAATTTGTTTTAATTAAAAAAGATAACCCTAATTACAGAGAGCACCTTACATTGATCAGCATGTTCAGATGAATGCTGGTATAGGTCAGCTGTAAAAAAATACATCAATGAGGAAATAATCTATGTAAAGAAATTTAGAAAAAGAATAGTGTCAGATAAGAAAAGTTGATTTGGAATACTAGCACTGAATGAATGCTGCTGGATTCATCCCAGGCAGTTAGAAAGTGAAGGATAGATGAAAATAGTTCAATTGGAAAAAAAAAAGGAGAAAAACCACAAAAACCAAACACATTCCCTTTCAAAATCCTTCAAAAAAGGATTTCATGATAGAAAGGACTAGATACTAATTAAGTGAATTTTGTAATTTCTACTCTTATAATAATTCAAGTACTTCAAAAAAACTTTGAAAATCAAAGATTAGCAGAACTGTCAACAGTAAGAAAAAACAGTGTAGAATGCACAGATTAAGGAGGATTTTTTTCCTACAACAACAGTTCACTTAAGAAGAGAGAAGTATTTTCTTTTATTTTTAAATTTCATAATTTTCATTCTGTTCTTTGAAGGTAAGATTTATGTGATCACATTGTTTCTCTCCTGCTCCAATAAACCTTTGACCTTTCAATGATTTTAAGCCAAATTTGACAAAGGATTAGAGATTTCAAAGCTTTGATTAAGAAAAAAAATAAGGGTGGAAAGGAAGAAGGGGGAAGAAAATGGTGAGCTCTGAATTTGTTGTCATTGTTAAACATGAGAAAATCTACCACTGCTCTTATGTGAATATTGCGCTTTCTTTACATACTGCAAAGGGAAGATGAAATAAAGCAACCTGCTCCAAAAAATATCAAAGCTTGTATATTTATGAGGTAAGTATCACCAAATTTTTAAGAAGGTCCATGTGGTTTTGGTGCAGCAATTTTTGATGTGAGTTAATTTCCACAAAGATGTGGAACAACTTCAACAGGTCTCAGAAGCTGAAAGCTTCTCTGTCCACCTCTAACACTCACAGAGATGAAAAAGAAATTCACAAAAGGAAAATAAAAATTTCATATTTAAATTCTTGCTTTACTGTGGCTCAAGCCAGGCATTTTACCTACCCGACCTGAGTTCCCTAAATGCCTCAGGTGCCTCAGTAGCACCAATGAGAATTTAATTGTTCACTGGGGATACAAAAGTTTGAACTGTACAACACCAATTGTCTCTGTAGATCCGTGAGTAGATATGTAAATGAAATAGTCTGAAAGGGCTGACAGCATATCCCCAGAGAAAACTGGGGCTTTATTCTAGTGCTAAAAAGAGAAAGTTTAGCATTTCATGGCAGGAGATAATTTCCTA
This sequence comes from Illadopsis cleaveri, assembly GCA_013399915.1. Taxonomy (NCBI): domain Eukaryota; kingdom Metazoa; phylum Chordata; class Aves; order Passeriformes; family Timaliidae; genus Illadopsis; species Illadopsis cleaveri. Next base: position 198,214 of record VXBB01015569.1, read on the forward strand.
AAAATATGATGATTCATAATTCAGCAGTAGGTCAAGACCCACCATCTCTACCAAAATTCAGAAAATTAAAACAGCTGTGCATTTGCACAGCCCAGGCAAAAGTTTTATTAACTAAAGAGTTTTATTTCTCATTAACCTATTCTGATGGGATTTTTAATAAATTAAATTTATCTCCCCAAGCAGAGTTATGGCATTGACAGTAACTGATGAGTGATCTCTCCCTGCCCTTATCTGGACAAATGAGCTTTGTATTATATCTTCTGTCACCTGTCCAGCTGAGGATGGGAGTGATGGAGCAGCTTTTGTGAGCACCTGGTGTCCAGTCAGAGTCAAAACACCACAATCTAGAAGGCTGCAGCTGGAGCTGTGTTGTTTAAATTATTATAAGAAAAAAAAAAAAGCTTTCAATCAAGGCCACTCTTTCAGTGACAGAAGATGAAACAGTTTACTGGTTTATATCTTTTCCCCCAGATATTATTATCCTCAGCCATACATCATTCTGCTGCATTTCCACAAAAAGCCATTGATTTAAGCATGACTTGGGAGGTAGAAGGATGTTCAGCAGAGTGATTGCTCTGGTGGAAGTGTGGGCTGCGCTCAGGAGCTGTGGGAAAACATACAACTTGTTAAACACATTATAGATTTACTCTCTTCTGGGGAGATGTCACTGCCAGTGGCTTTTGAGTTCAGACAGAATCTGCTTTTAAAGGTGCAGCCCCTGCTCTTCTACCCAAAAAGGTTCTGGTGCACTGAGGTTTGTGTCTGTGGTCAGGTGCACACACACACACACACAATAATTTTTACCATTCCTTCATCCACATGAAAAGAAGGGAAGCTTTCTTGTGGTACCTCTGAGCCTTCAGTGGGAGAGACTGAGAGTTCCACTCTGCTGCCTCGGATGATCGATTGGTTTTCTCTGTGAAAATGAAGTCACACAAAAGCACAGCAGGGCAGATCCTCTGTGCTTCACAGCTCTGCTGTACCTGCAGCAGAATCCTATTTACAGCCAGCAGGGCATTGAAAAGGGTATCAGGCTGAGAGCAGCACCCTCAGTGCTTACACACAGCCTGGCCCCCTGCTTGGTAGACAGAGTACAAATTTTGTTTGGAGGTTCGATAAGGAGGGCTGAAATTGATGTCTTTAGCCCTGTGGTACCTGCTGGTATGTTCAGCTGAAAAGATTCCCTCCTAGAAAGAAAAGAGTAGACCCAGACTTCAGTAGCAGCATTTTATTTATGCAGCTGTAAAACATATTCATGCCTTTAGAAGTATCCTCTGGAAGGGGAAATACAAATATTTGGAGAATACTGGAAGTGTGCTGAGGGGTTAGAGGTAAAATGGTTGGGAGCTATGCTACCCTAAAATTCAGATTTTATCAAGCTTTCAGCTTCTGGCAGAGTGCTGCTCAAGGGGGGAGTGGATGATAGGACAAGGTTTTGTCTTGCAGGCAGAATTTTCCAATCAACCTTGCCCTGAATCCTTTGCAAGAAATGTTCTGTCTTTCCAAAAGCCTCGAGTTAGCAAGTGTGCTGAGAGCAGGAATGGATTGTGGGCCTCAGTGAAATGAATCTTTTGACTACAAGGATCAGCTTTTACTTAAAATAGCACCATTGTCATTCCACAGGAGGGGGGAAATAACAGCTGAGTCTCAAGAAAAATAAACAGCCATCAGCATGTTCTGCAAACAGAGATGAGAAATGTCCATTATAATCACCGTAAACATCCTGTGCATGGATAGGGTTGCAATACAAGCAAAAATGTGTAAATGCTAAACCCTTGGTCCAGATGAAAATAATCAATCTCAGCTTTTCCTCATGGGTGTATTGCTGCTCTGAGTGCTGTCTCCAGGTGCCTCTCACCTTTCAGAGCTGGTTTACGTTTGGAAAGGCAAATGAGGCCCACCATGGGCATTAAAAACCACCAGGGATGGGCTCTATCTCATCCATCTGAGCCAGCTATGGGCAAAAAGGCAGCTCTGGTTTAATGTTTTACAAATCAGGGATTGTAAGAGCTGATAACCACTCGCCTGCCTAAAACACTTGGTGGCATTTAGTTTGTTCTCAAGAGTACAGAAAAAGCAAAGTGTGAATAAAACACAGAGAAAAGTGAGTTTAAGGGGGATACCAGCATGGAGCCCAAGGGCACCTCTGAAAACATCACTGTGCTCCAACCATTGGCATTTTTTTGTACCACACACACCTCTAAATACATGAGATATGTCTGACTACTCCGTGTTTTACTGGTTGTGCAATGTTGCAGCAACTGGCAGATACAAACTAAGCAAAAATTATCAATACACTCCCGAGACAAACACACTTCTGCCCACAGGAGCTTTTTTTTTAATTAGAATATGGCCAACAATAAGGGGTTGTGAGTCCAGTACCAGCACCTCAGGCTTTTACAAACTGTGAACAGGCTTTAAATAAAATCAGATTTAGTCTCCTCTTCAGTTCAAAAGGTCTTTTTCCTTTGCAGCTGATGACAGGCTGTAACTGTCTGCTCTTTGATGGATTGAAGTTGTCTCTTTGCTGCAGTTTGTCCTGTGGGGCCACTAGAAAAATCGATCTTTTCCCCAAATCCTGGTCCTTATTTATGTCCTCTTATTGGATAACTATTATATCTGTGTCTGAGAACACACAGTTCTATGTTTGATGGTGTTCATTTTTAATTTCAACTCTGGCTTGCAGTTTTCTAAACACTGTGTGTGAGCTTGTGTGTCCATGTTTAGGTTCCTTCTAACAATGTTCCCCAATTTAGGAACAAAAAGAGTGGAAAACATTTTTCAGGAAATATAATTATGTTGTCATTGAATGTACAGGACAGCTACAATTTTGGGTTTGTTTTCTTCAACGAGATTAAAAACCCCTAACCCTAAGCTCATATGCTAAGTGCTGAAATTCAGAGAAAAAAATGTTTCCAGATTAATATCTTATTTATGCCTTTAAATGTAACAGAATCACTTTAAAATGAGGTGTGTAAATAGAGGGAAGAAGTCATTAAATCACTTTTAAAATAATTCTATTAAACCACTGAAGGTGAGTTCAGCACAGTATATGAGTAGATATATATATATATACACACANATATAAGATCATGGTATTTTTCCTGTAGACTTCCTCTACAATGAATGGGCAGAAACAAGTATTTTTCGAATATGATTTTCCTGATAATTTTATTCTTCAAGATGAGATGAATCATGTCTTATAAGCACTTATATGTCTCCACTGAGAAAGGGGTATTTATATTTTTTATATAGCAAAATCAGGATGAAATATCCACATACAGCTGTCTTCATTTGGACTATGCAGAGCTAAACAGAATCCTATTCCCACATGCTGCAAAACTTGGGGAAAAAAGTATTCCTGTAGCCATAATTGCAAATTTTTATAAATCCACTGGTGTTGCAAATCTTGCAAATCTTTTAGCACAAGCAAAAGCTCGATTTGAGTGTCAAGTCACTTGTTTTGTAGTCTGAATGGGAATGACACGCTTTTGAAAACCTGTCCCTCTCTGCAGCTGCTGAGCCCACCAGAAAACTTAATTGAGCTGCAGCATCTGAGAGAAATGTGCCTCTTGCAGCGTGCAGAGAACAACTTTAACACCTGCAGCTGTTTGTGGGGTGCTGAGTTTGCTCTGTATGGGTTCGACCCATACTTCTGAGGGCCAGCCTGGCAGAAAAGTGGCCATAATTAATCTGAGTGAATTTCAAATTCCTCGAAGGTGTTTTGTAAATCAAAAGGTTTAATAAGTAAAAATATCAAAATAACAAACGTTACAGAAAACAAATAATAAGCGCCTGAGAAATATCAGACACCCTGCTACAAACATCCCAAAAAGGTTGGAGTTTCTTTGTTCTGTCTCTTTAGTATTTAATAGCTTAGGTGGGCTTTTTGGCCCTTGGCCCAGTGAGTGTAACAACAGACTTTGAGTTACATTCTCAGAGTCCAAGCCACACTTCTGGGCTGGCTCTGAGCCAAGAACAATGAGAAACCCACAGAACTTTCCAACTAAACTTCCTAACACATCCAAAGTTAAACTGAGACTCTTTCCCTGTTTGGAAGCCCCTGCTGGGGTTGTAGGGTGCATCACTACAGCTCTGCACTGTGAGGGGATCACTGATGTCAGAGTGGATATCTTGGCTGAGTTCAACAATAAAACATGCTGGTGTTAATGTGGATGGACAGGCTCTGCCAAAGTTCACTGTCTCAGCTCATTTTCAGGGCTTTGAGAGTGTTTCAGCCTCATCCTCATTTGATCATTTTTACTCTATTGAAATCAATGACTTGTCACCAGTTGCTCTCTGGTGATACATTAGTTTTTCTCCATCTCTGTAAAAATCTATGATTTCCTCTTGTTCAAAATCACTTCAGAAAGGCTATATAATTTATCTGCTTTTATTACTCAAGAATTTTGCCTCTTTTCTTCATGGAAAAGCCATGCTGGAAAAATTCTCTCCTCTCCAAGTGCTCCTTCCCATCCCTCTGTGAATGTGCTCCAGTGTTAGGAGAGGTTTTATCCAGAGGCCCTTTTTTTACCTGAAGCATCAAACACCAAAATAAAATCAGAGAGCACAGGGGAAGCAATGAATAAAACTGTGAAGGGCTCATAGCCAATCCAACACAGGGAGGTGGGAATATCAAGGTGATGGTGGCCTGGATCTGAAAGTCAATGACTGCTTGAGATTGCTCACTCCTGACCTTTGACATCTATATCTGCTTTTCTTCCCGTTCTTGAAAAACTTCCACAGCATAACAGATCAAAAAGGTATTTTGTGTTATAAATTTAATCCAGACTCTCTCTTTCTTCAGGTTGCCTGCATTTCACAAAGGGAAACAAAAGAAAAAAACCCAGAACCCATCAGATTCTGTTTTGATCTTCAGGCACTGGCTCAATTATTATTAAAATGAGCTTGGTTATTAAAAAACAGCACACAGTATTTACACTTTTCTTTCTGCTTTGACAGACTTGTCAAATTTATACTGAAGATTAAGGACATGCATATATAGGTCCCATCAGAAATGCTTTCCATCACATTTATTTATATGGCACCGAAAACCTAATACTGAAAGTCATTTGAACATTCATTAATGTTGTTTTCTGGAGAGGTTTTTTTATTTACTCATTAAAAGAATTGTGATGCCAGATTTGTAATTTTGGAGATAATATTCTTGTCTAGATACATTTACATTAAGAGCTATAAAATTCCATTTCTCTGTGACAACACCTCGGGTATAAGATATTTTGGTCTGACAGTCATTTTTTTTCTCTAATTTCACGCAGAACTCCCCACAGTTGTTTTAAACTAGTCAGTTCATGAGAATCTGAATAAAGGCATTTTAACAACTGTACCTAGATCAGCCTATCCTTGTTTTTTTGACCTGTTTTAGCTATTAAACTCTAATATTTTCTCCCTGAGTTGCTGTGTTTCTCCCAGGCAATTTTGGTTTCACTATCTCATTCTTTCTGCCTTTTGGTCACAACTGAAATATTGTCCTACAACCCTAAAGAAAACATATCCAAGGAGGAAACCTGCAATTTTATTCTAATCTACGATCATTAAATACCGAAAATCAGTACTCTTCTTCAAAAGAGTCACAATGTGCTAATAAGACTCCAAGGGGCCAGAATCCTCTGTTGAAATAAGTGTGGAAATCCTTCCTGTAAATGGTCCCTTCTGCTAATGTTTCGCTTCACTGGAATTGGAAATAGATAAATCAGGTAGAAATAGTGGGACTGAAGCCACATTCCTATTTGCTGTAGGAATCAGAAATATTTTCCCCAATGTTTATACTTAATTAATAAAACCTTTGCAGCTTTCTTTTGTAGGAAAGGAACTTTACCGTTCTTTCACCACTTTAACGAACAGATCCAGAATAAAAAATTTAGGCAAGATATGCATTTGGTTTATTTAAAGGTGCTACCTGTTCTGTGAATGAGATCAGTGAAGGTCTCTCCCTAGACTTTTCTGGGATTGAGTTCAAGACAGACTTGTAGAATATCCCAGTGAACACAATGTCTGCATTTCCAGCAGCTCTTTATCTGAAAGCCCAAGGAGGACAAACTGGAGCAGAGTGAACATTTTTGAATAAGGCAAAGTCCATCATATGTTTTATCAAAATTCTTTCAAATTCTTATTGCTTAAACCAGTATTATACTTGAATTTTGCAATAGATTTTTTTTCCCATTCCAAGAGAAAGTGAGGAGCATGTTCCTTCTGCTCTGCTTTCATTAAAATATTTTAAAGATCTATTACAGAGAGTAGTCACTACCTTAATCTGTATTTGGCTAATTAAGGACACCTCAAAGCATGTGAGAACATTACCCAGCATCTTACCAAATATAAATATTTAAAATCATTGACCTGCATTAGGAGCTTTGTGAGATTTCTAAATATGTTCCACTGCCCTGTCCCACTTCAGTAAATATTCCTCTTGTTTTCATTTCAGACAGAATTGCTTCTGTATCAAGTTAGAGGGTATATTCCCACTCACTGTTTTCTTGGGTATTTGTTCCTAACACTAATTTTTTGCTTGTTTATGATTTATTCTTATTTATTTTGAACTTGTGGAGTGAGCCACGCTGACTTTGCCGTCAGGAGATTTCATTTTTGTGTGAATCCCTCACTCTCCTTTCACAAGCTTGATTTATGATTTGCCTTTGAACCTGTTCATTTTATCTTGTACTAAATATGAGTTTGACACAGAGCTGTACTAATTTGTCATCTTTTGCTACATAAAATTTTCTCCTCTGTGCTTCCCCCTTTTCATTCATTGTGAAATGTACAGCTTAGACTGACTAACAACTGACTGTTGATTTCCTTTTAATATTTTTAATATCTAAAAATTTACTTGGCTAAAAATTTGGCCTCCCTAAGCCTTTTTCTGCCATGCACTTAGTAGTTGGACTTGATGAACCTTTTGGATCCCTTCCAGCTTGGAATACTCTGTCATAATCTGTGATAATTGTGAAAATCAATTGCTAAAAAATAATGAATACAAAGCCACCAGTTAGGCATAGCCCTGCTAATTATATGGGAACATAAATGTAGTCAAAAGGAGGTGATTGGTAATTAATTGCATTAAAAAGAAATCTGACTCTCTAGGCTGTGATGTAAAATACTCTTTATATCCTTGTGATGGGCTGTAGTGGCAGTTCTCTTTCTAAACTGAATTTCTTCCAAGGGTGTGTTCCATTGAGTTAACCTCTGTCTTCAGCAGTCCAGAGCAAAATTTTGGCATATATTACTTTTTAATTATTTATTTGGATGAGTTTTCTGTGAGGCTTCTTACTTGGCTAATAGTAAGATAGGAAGATTTGAACTTTAAGACAGAGCAGCCCTGAGGTTCATATTACCTTCAATACATTTAATTTAGAAGGCTTTACAGAAATTATTTTGGAGCAATGTAGATTTTATCACTGAAGAAATAATAATTTTTTTTAAAAAGGCTCATTGATATACCTTTTACCTTGTCCCACAAAAGATGTTTGCTCAGGTATTGCCCTCAGAAGCTGTTTTACAGTTTGGCTTGTGGACCTAAATAATCATTAGATACACCCTGGAGAGTGGAGGATTGCCAAGAAATAGATGAGCAATCAAAAGTAAAAGCAGGGAGAAAAGGATATGAGGGGAAGTCCAAAGTGAGAGATTTTCCAAGACAGAATGCAAGAGGAAAAAAGATGAAAGAATGAAAATTGGTCATTGTATCTTTGAAAGCTTTTGTGGGATAGAGAAGTACATGTAACAGAAAGATATAGAAATTGGAAGAACTTTTTTTTTTTAATTAGGATGCTCACCTGGTTTTATGTGGGACAGTGTTAATTTTCTTGTTAGTATCTGTTATATGGGCAATTCCATAACCCTGGAAACAAATCTTTCCAAATGGACTCTGAACAGGGGAGAAATATGGTTCCATTCATCTAAAAATTAGATATAACTATCAATATTGTAAAACTTTGTACTCCACTGCAAAACATTTCATTGAAACAGAAGTCATTGAGAAAGGTTTGCATTGTAAGCTGATAAGCAATTAAGGAAAAAGAGTTTATTGCCATTCCAGCTTGTTATTGGCCCTTTCATTGAACATAAGTATCTCAGAAGTACCTTATATTTGCATGGTATTTTACAGAGTTATAAAGTAGACAGAGGAATTCATACATAAAACCACTTTTCATATTTAGTTGAGTAAATGACACATTCAGCTTCTGAAATGCAATTTTCTTTTTTGCTGTATTTAATTTCTTCTCTGCCCCTTTTGAAAGCCAGCAAATATAGAAAAGAAATAATTAAAAAGGTATTTATTTGCAACTCCCTGGCTCTGTCCCAGATTCTTCTTTCTGTGTATGAAGACAACAAGCAGATAGATCGTCCTGCTACTGGTCAAAAAGTTATTGAGAAGGTTGCAAGGGCTTCTTGGTGAATTATTGTGTCCTAATAGGGCTGAAGGGGAGTTTTTAATGGTTACAGCCTTGGCTGGAACAGGCAACAGAGCTAAAATCAGACTCAGAGCAGTGATGGAAAGTTTCTCACAGCAGCTTGTCCTTAAAACCATGGGGAGACTGTCCTTGAACAACCTTTAATATGAGCTCCTTGCTCATCATCAGATTGATGCCAAGGTCTGTTCTTGAAAAGCATGAAGCTCTCTGGTCCTGTGTTCAGTAACCATACACAGTTGTCCCACCACTGCTGAAGAATGTGTTAAAAACCCCAAAAAGTGACCCTTCACTAACTAGTTCCTCTGAAAGTGTCCAGAACTGCCAGGCAGCCTTCTCTGCAGCCTGACCAGCGTGTGCTTTTGGGGCTGTGTACCCCGAGTCTGGAGAGCATCCTGACTCTTTAATTTTGGGGTTTGCCCTGGTCTAGCTGTTTGCCCTTTCTTTAGCTGGAGTAACTGTGTTAGGTTATTCAGCTGCACCAGGGGAGCCTCTGGGGAGCAAAAATCTGTTTGTGGTTTGGACAGAAATTTCCCCAAGGTACGGGAACAAAGCTGATAGGATCTGGCAGTGCCAGTGGGGACACACTAAATTCATGGACAGCAGTAGGAGCTGGGGTTTAGCCACAGCAGAGGCAAAGAGTGTCTAAAACCATCCATCTATCACTGTGACAGTCCCCTGGAGCTGCTTCCCTTCACCTTTGTTAATCACGTGCAAAGGATCAGGCTGGGACAAGCAGAGAGCTGATCTTTGCTGGCCACTAACTGACACCTTCAAGGTTTACACTGCAGAAAATCTGTTAAGCTCATTCTCAGATTTCCTTTATTGGAATCTAGTTCCTTGCTGCTATCTCTTGGATTAGCCTTTTTTTTTCTTTTTTTTCCCTGCTAAATCAATCATTAACACTCTACATTGGGTTTGAAGGGTATTAGGATATCCTTGCAGCCTGCACATTTTAGACATCTGGACCACACTGACTGCGAATGGTTCAGGTGCAGATGGGGATTTCTTTTTTCCTGTCTTAGCTTTATCCTTTTTTGTAATTAACATGTATCTTATGTATGTCTTGATAAATGTGATAGGAAGGCTTCCTGCCTGTGCCAGCCCTGCTGCAACAGGACCACAGTAATGGAGGGTTTAATGGTGACAGCAATGAGGAAAAGAGATTCTGACCCTTCTTAAAGTTTTACTTTCATTACTGATGGTGAATAAGGAGATAGGTGGGATAAGGTCAGTTTTGGAGAGGGGAAAGGTTACAACAAAAGAAGTACAGGAAAAATCCAAGAAAGGCTTTTTATACTGAAATCCTCCATCTTGTGAAGGGTGATGCTTGCCTTTTTGTATATACAACTTATTTTTTATGAGAAGTCAAGTATCTCTGGGCTGATTTATCCCTCATGAACCATATTAAGATGGTGGAGGCACATGTGTACATGCATGCTATAGAAATGTTAGGTTAGTCCATGAAAGAATCTGAATTCTGCCAACAGTGTGACAACACAGATCACAAACTTTGTGCTGAATCTTTATTTTTTCTCTATTGAACAAATTTCCTTTTTCTGCACTCTCAGTGCAGTGCTCAAAGATGTTCTGAGCTTCTGCTTCCTTTCATTGGCAAAGAGGTGACAAATAGCATATCTCCAAGGAAGATCCAATTTAAAGGCCACATTAGTGCAGAGTCTTCAGCTCAGTACAATATTGTAATAAGCTTTACTCTTTTTCTCTCCTGAGAATAGCCACCAGCCTTTTTAAGTTTATTGTTACCCTCCCAAGGTACAAAATTGGTTAGGCACATGCAAGGCTTAGGGCTGTTCTGGCTTGGGTTTAGCAGTTCCATGGATTCTGCTGCTCTCTCTCTCTCCTGTCCTGGCTGACAAATCTTTAGTCATAACAGCAGTTCTCTCTCCCTGGCTATTATTTCAGAAGAAGATTTAAGAAAGCGCTTAATGGCCTTAATGAGGACAATAAATGATCCCAGTGGAACTGATATGCAAATATTTTTTTTCTTAGTGCCCTGCTGAATCAGGTTTGCAAGGCTTATTTCTAACCTCAGTGGTAGAACCACAATTTTCCTGCTGCTAACCACTTTCCCTCACCAAAGAGGATTCATTTGGGAACAACTAATGCTTTCCCAACAACCTACAAGGCACTCCAGCTGAACATTTCTGTGCTTAGTAAATATGCTATTCAGTTGCTAAGAAGAGTAATGGATCCTTAAGTGTACATAAGAATGATTTATTGCATAATGTGAATTTACAGCCCATTACGGGAAATAATTACATTTCACTAATTACAAAACTTAATAGTCGCTCCAGCCTAGGAAACAGCAGTGTGAGCAAGCAGATTTGCAGCCATGCATTCAAAAGAATGAACTCAACGAGCAGCAGCTAGCTGAAAATCAGTTTGCCATTTAACCCCAGCTCAATTCAAAGATCTAATTCATGACAAAACTTGTTTTGAATTAGTCTTTTTTTCCCATAGTCGACTCTTCTAAAAACTTGGAGGAAATGGAATCATTAACGAGAATGAGTAGGAGCATATAAAGAAAGTTCATCAGTCTTCAGGTTCACCATATTTCTGATAGACTCCCTCAGGAAGAATGAAAATATTTTTGCCCATGGTGTTAGTGGGTTTTGCAATGAGTTTGGAACAATTTGCTTTCCCCTGTACAGTGCAGACACACTCCTGTGTCAGGTCCTGCTGCTCACACTGGGCGGGGAGTGCCAGGCTTGGTTCTCTCCTCTGGGCTGTGGAAACGATGGGAAACTGCCAGAACCAACTTTGTAAATGTGCAGAACAAAGGGCAACAAAGCTTGGAGATTTCCAGCTGGAATGTAGGCAGTATTTCTTTTACTCTCTGGAGCCTGGTTCACCTGCTAGCACCTTGACAAGGCTGCACAGGCTGGGGTGGGCTGCAGGCTCTACATGTGAGACATGGAATTTAGGAGACAGATTTCAGAGCAGGATCTGTTAAATTAAACAGGAAAATTGCCAAGGACAATTTTAGTTTGATAGAATCTGATAGGAAGTGGAGCATGTTAATTGACAGAAAGGTTTTGATGCTTAGTAAAGTGAATGTGATGCAAAAAGAAAAGCCACCCATTATGTGGAGTGGCCTGTTTAACCTTCAGAGTGACTCTTGTGGCTTTTAAGAATAATTTCTTGGCACATTACTTGTTTTGTCCTGGACTTGGGAAAGTAAAACCATCTTTCACTGACCAAAAAAGTTCCAATTTAACAGGATTCAGATAGGGACAGCAGATTGTCAGCAAATTGTCAGCCAGTGTGCAAATAGTGGAGAGTGTGTGGCAAAACTGTTGGTTTTGGATGCATGCATGTTGCAGAGAATGTAAAATGATAATACTGTCCAAAGCTGATGAATTTTCTTGGAGAATGAGATAACTTCAAGAGCACAATCAGTTGCCCGAGGGCTTATTTAAACACAACTGAAACTTTTCTTCCATAACTTAAAAAATTCTCGTCAGTGTGAAACTGGAAAAGCAATGTTTGGGCTATTAATGGATACCAGACACATTCACAGCTTCGAAAATTATGCTTTTGATCTTATCAAGATATAGGAGAAATGTAGTCTTTTTGTAAGTATAGAACACACAAAATATTTTTATGTATTTGTAGCCAAAGGCATTGTTTCAAAACCTAAGTCCTTTGACAAGTTTCATTGGGTTTGCAAACAGCTGATCAGGGATTAAGATTTTTGTTTTCTTCTTAAAAATACCATAAATGTAAGATTTTGCCAAAGGTTTGGTTTTTTTCCTTCCCCATGTCAAACTAATACTATTTCAGAATGAAAATATATGTCATTAAATGCCATTTGGCCTCAGTCTAGCCAAGCTAGTTGATGTAAATTACTTTCATCTCACTCTCTCATCTGGTGCTTTCCTAACTTGCTTGCCATAAAATTATCAATGAAGTAGGAATGCCAAAAATTACCTACCTTTAATTCTTTGTTAATTAGTCCAATTCCATCAGGTCCTAGGATTTACAGCTCCTGTATGGAAAATGGATTTGTTTTCTTTTCTACCTGCTAATCCTTATGCAGATGGAGATAGCTGCAGTTTTCTTCCTGTGCAATTTCAGTGTTGGCTAATTATTGAAAGGAGCTTTTAAAAAATGGGAGAAGCAAAAATGATGCATAGAAACCAGGAGGGAATTCAGTTATATGATGGTATTTGCATGTCTGTTTAGGGAGTTCAAGCCTAAGGCTTTATTTTCCAGTCCATGCATTTCCCAGGATTACAAACACAAGGCTGAAGTTGTTCATTTTTACCTCTGTTTACGAGCTGGCTGCAGCAAATTGCAATACACTTGAATAAATATGTTCATTGCTGTTGATTTAAATGAATTCTTGCAAAACAAGGAGGTCAGATCCCGAGTTTTTCTAAGCAGCTAGAGTACAAATGGTTCAGCAGTTCAGGACTACTCAACACTTTGATATTCACACTTCCTGTGATGACAGGAAAGCTGCCTAAATGTTGTTTCTGTGTCCTTAATGGGTGACTATCGCTTACATCAACGTTTTTTGGCATTTAAGGTTAAATAGAAAGATTGTTACTACATTAGGTAACCTTGCCACTGACTTGCTTTTCAAAATGAAAAATAGGTTTAACTCCAAGTGCAGCAGAAGCTGCTCACCTCATTGATGGATGCATCCAGTCAACAGCTGGGGAATGATACAGTGAAGGACCATTCAAATGATTTAGCTGATATATGAGCACTGGCCTGAAATTTATGGCTGACAGAGAAAGGACTGACCAGGCTCTGAGACAGCCAGGATTTAAGTTCATGGTTTGTCTGCTGTTATCACTGCAGGATGCTGTTAATGTCAGCCTGTCACTCATGTTCTGCAACCTTGCTACTCATGTATTTTGGAATATTTGGGCTTGGTCATATCCTGCTCCATTGGAACTGCAGAGATCACATGCCTTAAATATAGTCTTTATTAATTATGTAGACTCTGCTTCTCCTCAGCAAGGGCCTCTCTTCAGAGTCTTTAACTTAATATCTGCTTAGATAATTAGCAAATATGAAAAAAGCTTCTTATATAACATGTATCCAAGGTAAAAATGGAATATTGCTGGGCTGGAAAGAAGGATGTATAATTTACCAAAGAAAGAATTGTAGACGGGCTTGAAGTTAAGCTACCTATAAATTTCTCTGCCCTAAGACCCATCCTGTAAAGTCCTTATTTATTAAATAATCAGTATATATTTCAAACTCCACTTTTTGCATGACTCGGCAGGTTTTCTTTTACCCTTCCTTAAGGTCACAGACACAGCAGAACTGAATCTTCAGCAGACCTGAGCAAGATCATTGTTGGTGTTCATTCACCCTTCATTTAAGGATGGATGTGAAATTCTTAGCTGGTTTCATATCTGCTGCCAGGCAGGTGGCATCATGTGTGTGTGTGTGCAGGGAACCAACTCCCCTGGCTGTGCCACCATGATTTGAGCAGCTTACACAGTAAAGCACTTTCTGCAGGCAGTGTGTGCACAAATGAGGAGTGCAAAGCTTTTTTAAACTCGCTAATGCATCTAGCAGCTGACTATGAATGATGATTTGCCAGGCTAAACACTGATATGCTCCTCACCTCCTGATGAAATGCCTGATGGGGCTTGGCAGTTGTCAATTGCAGCTCAGAACAGGCTGGTCCTCTGGTGCTGCTGAATAAACATCTCTGTTGGTTTTTTTCTTGTAGTTCTATATCTTTCACAGAAATATTTTCCTCTTGAATTGTGTTTAGCTGCCCTCTCTCACAGGTGCTTTGCCCTTGCATCCTGAAATGCTTGTACCCAAGCAATTGATTGTCTCAAAAATCCATTATTACCTGGGAGACCCCAACAGCACTCCAGCTGAAGCTGACAAGCAGATGATGGATTGTTATCATTAAACACAGATACTCATATTTTAAACAGTGTCCCAAACTTTCAAGGAGTCAAAGTAGGATTCAAAGTTAGAAGAGTGGAAGACTGGAAAGATTAAAGCTTTCCATGGCCCAGAACTATGGCCAGGTAATGACTGAGTCATGGATTCTCCACCAATGTTTATGAAGGCTTTGAGGCTCCTTGCCTTTGACTATTCTAGAAAGGGAAAGTCTCAGATCTTTTTACTGTTGTGTAAAGTGTGGTTTTTATATGTAACAACAGAGAAGCAACTTCTAGTCTGGTTTAAACTTGCAAGTTTCTTCCTGTTGGGTATTAAATTCTCTTAGTAGCTGGGTGTTTTAATGCTATATTGGAGTTCTAGGGTAAATATACTCTAAATAATTAACAGTAATTTCTTTAGCATGGGTCAGGAAAATTAAATCATTATTTTTAAAGAAGTGAAAAAAGTGGTTCTAACCCTGAATGTAGTTTTACATGAATCACTTAAACTAGAACCCTATGCATGACAGTGCCAGGAATTGGATCATGCTCTTATCAAATATCCTGGTTTCTACTGAAAAAAATGTCAGCATTACATCTGGCATCAGATTTTTCCTTTTTTAACAACTGATAACCTGACGGCTTTGAAAAGGCGTAATAATTTTAAATTTTTATTCTGCCATGGTGATCTGATAGCACTTCTTTGCACTTTGCTGCTGCACTATTCCTGAGGCATTCTGCTAAACCACTGTAGCTGGATTTTGGATAGAGTGAGTTTTAATTAATGTTTATTTTAGACACAATACCAAAAGAGGAAAAGAAAAAAAAGCAATTTTCTCTCAGTCTTTGAAAGGAAATCCACTAACTGGAACCTTTCCCCTTCCCTGTTTACTGCTGAATTTAGATCTGTGCAAGTGATGATGGAACTGTCCTGTTTCTAAAAGCAGACACTCGGTGCCACTGCCTGCCAAAGGGGCAAACAAGGCTGCTGATGTGGAACGGGAGAGTCTGTGTGCTCCGTGTGGCAGCAGCTCGGCCTTTGCAGTGACACATGCCATGGTCCTGAGGAGAAAAACACCCTGCAAACCTGCCAAGGTGTTTCAGTGGCTGCATCAGCACCTGCACACAGCCAGCCCTCCGTGCCTGGAGACCCCCTGGGTCAGGGTGGGACACTCAGTGGCTTTAATTGTCCGAGGATTTTCAGAGTCAGTCACTGGCTGAGGTTTCCCCAGTGGATATAAACACTTCCTGATAACTCTGAGCAATGGGGGATTGACAGCTCCGTGTTTAGAACCCAGCAAAATCTCTGACTTTATCCTCCTGAACGCAACTCGTGAAAGATTTTTCATCAGTGCACCATCACCTGCCAGGCCAGATGCCTTGACATCCCTCTTTGTTCCCCTGAGATCTGTTTTCCCCTTAAAAGGACACCAGAGAAGGGGTTTAGGGGCCGTGCTTTAAACGCCACACTTTATAAAAGCATCATGCTTTGATAATCTTTCTCCCAGCTCCTTTTCCATGTGAGGGGTGATCAGGCTGCTGTCAGAGAGCCCCTGTTCATCCTCAGCAGGCAGTGACACCGAGATAACAGCTTGCCACCTCTTCACAGGCAGAGTCACCTTGGAGGATCTGTGCTACCTTCATTTTTTCTCCCTGAAAAATGCTGTTTAGTGTACCCAAGCCTGATATCTATTTCCTTTTTTTTTTTTTTTTTTTTCCCCTGAGTGANTTATTTTTCCTTTTTTTTTTTTTTTTTTCCCCTGAGTGACTAGCGAGATGCAATTTGGTTCTGCTTACACCTCTGTCAGAAAATGGAAATGGTTTGGATGCAAATTTTAACCTTAAATTGACTTGAAACAAGATGGAACTGTACAAAAGGGGATCAACAAACACACAAAAAGAAACATAGTCTCCCTTTTTTTATAGGTGACTGCCCCATCATTATATGTGATAAAGTATGTCATTTATTCAAGGTACTTATATATTAGTAATATACAATTTATTCAGAGTAGTCGTTTATTAGTAAATGCTAGCTTTCATTTATTTACTAAATTATTCCTTTTCACTTGTGGTTTGCATCAAACTACATCTGAGACTTTGACTTTAATCAGGAAGGCCTAAAAATAGAAATCTACATTTGCAATTAAGCTTACAGTTTAACAAGGGTCTAACATTTTTTGTAGGCATGATATAACTGGGAGTAAAAAAAAGATAAAACAGGAAAAACCCAGCAGTTTATTCTAAAAGTGTTATTTTTAATTAATGAGTTACCTTTCCAGGGTCCAAATTATCCTGGATTATGGAACTTCTGGTTCTCACTCCTCATTTAGAGCCATACCTTCTGAGGAAAACAGTTCTGCCAATTTCCCAATACCTCAGAAAATTCTCTCCTTTAAATTACTCTCTGAACTGGTTTACTTTAATGAACTGACATGGGGGAAAAAAATCCACCTTCAAAGCAAGTCTGTCTGCCAAGAGGAAATGGCTGGAAAAAGCTGGTTTTAACTCTTCAAACAGTTTAACCTACTCACATTAGAAACCTCTGCTTTACTAGTTCAAAAATCTGGTCAGCAAATGCTACCTCAATTATTTTATTTAAATTCTAGAAAATGTAATGAGTTGCAGATAGAGAAGTAAAGAATTTATTAGTTTTTAAATTGTGCTGATACATTTCTCTGATGTCAAAGAAATTATTCTGTTTAAATTCAATTCAATTGAAATATTAAAGAAACATTATTATATTAATGTTAACTGTTTCCTTGACAAAGCTTTCCTCAGAAATAGATCCCACATTGCAGTTTCCACACCAATATAATACCTTTGCCTGTGCAGTGTTTCTCAGAAACTTCATTATTTTCAGCCCAGAGGCTTCCACTTTGGGAGAATTTGATTCTGAGGAATGATTAATCTTCTCCACGAGAAGCAATTAGTCTATTTAAAACAGAACAAAACAAAACAAACAGAGAAACAAGCAAAACATCCCAAACAACAGCCTACTACTCTGTTTCTCTGTTTAAATTTAGTCCACATGGAGATCAAGGTACATAAACAACATCTGAGAGGTGCTGAAGCTTTTATTAAAAATTTAGATGAACATTAACACAGCAATAAATAGGATAATGATAAACATGATAATGATAAAATAGTAATAATTGATAATGATGTCAACGTTGATAATTATGATGATAAGTATGATGATAATAATAATAATAGTAATAATAATAGGTTTTGGGAATGATTTGTGCTGTACTCACTCTGCAGAGATCATTGCAATAAAGCAAGGGCTTGTAAGGATTAGCTAGCTCTTCATTATTATCATTCCAATGGCTCCCCAATGTGCACTTGGAAAAAACCCTCAAACACTGTGAGAAGTTAATGTGAACACACTGCTACCTTTCCCCAAAGGTTAATAATTCATCTCTGCACATGTGAAATACCAGAAGGCCCTAATCTGGGCTAAACTAAGGAATTTCACTTTAAATCATCATTTTCTTTCCAGAAAAGCCTCTTGGTAAAAGCACACTGGCTAAACTGCAGGCTACATTATTTTCCCAGCTGAGTCACTGTGGTGAGACAAGGCAGGAGGAAAAATCCTGGAGGAATTCCTCGAAGGGGAAAAATATTCAAAGTGAAAATGACAGTCAGAGAAGCAAAGTTTACAAAAAAAGAACCTAATTTCTTTGCCAGCACTGACTACACAATTTTGGCTCTTTGCAAGAGCAGGTTAGGACCTTTCTGAGTTTTCCTGCAAGCTTAACTTAGCAGCTTCTTTTGTAGCTAAGGTGAAGTCTGAAAAGGTCACACGTAAGTGGAGGAAGCTCACTTATATAAATTCTGCAGCTTTCATGCAGTGACATCCCTTTGGGCATTTTAGCCACATCATCCCTGAGGCCTGCAGGACACAGGACCATGAGTAAGCTCAAAAAAAATGGAATAATTCAAAATCCTCTACCTTAAACATTCAAAGACCATGACTTGTCTCCCTCCCCCCATACTCTCTGCATTGTGCAATTTTTTTTTTTTTTTTGCAAACATAGTGATATTTTCTTCCCAGCTAAACAGGTGAATCCCTCTATTTGCTTGCACAGAAATACTCAGCTCATTGATCTGGAAACTTTGTTTTTTTTTTTTTTAATTAAAAAAACACCAGCAGAGATCCTCACAAGCATGTGAGAATTTCAGAAGACAGAATAGCCCTAACTATGAGATGCTGCCACATCATTCCTGGAATGACTTCTACGTATCCTCCACAGTATCCTGACACACCAAGGGATTTGCCTGGCTTTTATTTTCCCTTTGAAGCTGCAAACCTCAGGTTAATAAATGATTGCTGAATTCCATGTGCCTTTCCCCGTTCATGGAAATAGGGAGGAACATCCATGCCTGGAGATGAGCAGGACTTTGGGGCACAGTCCCTTGGCTATTTGCTGCTCAGCCTTAGGATGGACTTTGCAAGAAAAAAAAGCTACTTCTACCAAGAAGTTTAAAAGCAGGAGGAAGATTTAACCAGCTAAGCTCAGAAGGGCATGATAACAACAGAGCAGCTGGAGGTTATTAAAGGATTTATGACAAGGTTAAGTAGCACAGTAAAGGTGTTCAGCACAAATTTCTGTTTCTTCCTCATCTCTTAGGTTTCCCCTAGCCCCAGCAGCAAGTAGGCAACAGGTAGAGTATTATATCCTTGCAAAGAAATTCCACAAACCAGAAAAAAGTGTTCAGGATGATCCAGGAAAAGAACAATCTAATTTTCTGTAAAAAACATTCCTTCTCCTATAATGAATACTGCATACAATTTTATCAGGCTCTTACTTGGTGCACCTTGTTAGGAATAATTTCAAGTATATCAGAAATGGAGCTTTAAAAAAAAAAAAAAAAGAATCTGTGAGATTTAAAATGACCCAAAATTATAAAGCCAGTACCCACAGGGTATGGGAATGACTTAAATCTGCAATCTTCCTTTTGGTGTTGCTGAAGCCTGAAGTGCAGTCCCTTTTCTAATTAGGTGATGTCACTTCATGTCACTCCTCAGAGCTGCACTCATTCTGCAGCATAATCAGAAATACACAAAAAATTGGGGAATCAGGGTCAACAAAATCTGTTCAGGTTCTGTTACAAATTCAAAACTAAAGACAATTTTCAATCTGCTGGGCAGAACGCAGCAGAGTAGGAACTGAACAGTCCATAACCTCACTTCATTTCTAAAAAAAATTGATGGTTTGAAGGCTTCTGCTCCTTCCTCTCTGCAAGCCTCTTCTGAAGAATCAAGCTGCCCTTTTCTCCTCTCAGGGACTTTTCTATTGCTTGCAATTTCTATTCAAATGTTTTTTCTTTCCAAAGATCATTTCTTTTCCCATCCTCAAATTTGACTGAAGGTATAGGGTTGAGATTCTTTAATTTTTGGATTTTGTAGCAATGAGATACTGGTTTATTCATCCCAAAAAGTATCAAACTCCATGCTCTGAGAGGTTGGAAGTGCTAAGAGGCAGCCCTGCAACCTCCTGATGGAACTTGGTGAGGTCCATGCAGCTCCCACTAAAATGTGTCTGTAGTAACTGTGCTAATTACCTCTTCTATACAAACCTGTCCCATTTCAGCATCCTTTGAAGCCCAGTGAACAAAAGCAGAATGTCACTTTTGTCTTCTTTTTGCCAGAGTTTGGATTAAATGCTCGAGATGGTATTTCTTGTTCCAACTCAGATATTTATTAATTCTTATCTACATTACAACCTCACAAGCCATGAGTTCTACAGCACCTCTAGCTAACAAACTAAAAATGG